>PVKP010030286.1:0-28080 GCA_004027715.1 Plecturocebus donacophilus
GAAGGAAAGAAGGAAGGAAGGGGTGGAAAAAGAAAGAGAAGGAAGGAAGGAAAGAAGGGAGGAAGGAAGGAAGGAAGGAAGGGGTGGAAAAAGAAAGAGAAGGAAGGAAGGAAGGAAAGAAGGGAGGAAGGAAGGAAGGAAAGCATGGGTCAGCATGCTCTATGTACTGCCTCACATCAAACTGAAGGAAGGCTTCATATATATCCCATTCTCTTTGAGATTTCATTTTCAGGCTTTAACTTGAATCTGTGTATTCTCTCCCTGCACAACATTTTCAGATACAATTTCAACACATCTGTTTCTTAAACATGCCTTCTGATACTTTGCTGTTAGATAATTTCTGTGTCTCTCTGGCTTTACTGAATTTCTGGAACCTCATCACTACTCTTGGTTCTCAAAATGAGGGAGATAGAAAGTCAGGCATAAAGCAAATAAAGAAGAAACTAGTTCTCTGTTTCCATGTTGTCTGTGTCTATCCTCAGAATTATATCAAGAGAAAGTAGAACTACAGTATTCCTATACCTGTATCTGCAGAGCAAGATAGGGGTTCTAAAGTCTTGGGGTTCTGACACATTTTTAGCATCTGTTAGATGTGTTAATACTTGTAAGTCATATGAGCCACTCTAGTTCTCATTCTCTAATAGAAAATGTTAGTAATCCCTTATTTTCTGACAAAGCTATTATGAGGAGCAAATTATCTGTGAAAGTATTTTTTTTCTTTATAAAGCTCTATGTAAGGATATATCAGCTACTGTAACAGTCATTATCATACACTCCCCTAGAGTAATCAGTGGCCATTGCTTATTACTAGATTAAAAAAAAATGTGAAGCCACAGTGAACATTACATTCCTCTGACAGACACGAACCTTCCTCTTTATAGGTTTGCTACTTTAAAAATTTTTCAGTCAATCCTTGGCTGTATGTGATTTGTTCTTGCTAAAAAGAATAAATCTAATATGAAATGTTTACCTAATCCCTTTCCATTAGGTCATTGTGTATGTGTTTTCTTCTCTGGTATAAATCACATAGTTGTTCTTGTTCTTCTTTTTCTCTTTTTTTAATTAAAATAAATTCACATATGGTAAAATTAACCATTTTAAAGGAAACAATTCAGTGGCATTTAATATAATTACAATCTTGTACCACTCTCCCTAATTCCAAAACAGTTTCATCATCTCAAAAGAAAACCTGTATACACTAAGCAGTTACTCATATAATATGTGATACGATGTGTCTGCCTTCTTTCACTTAGCACACAGTTTTTAAGGTTTATCCATATTGTACAATAATCAGTACTTTATTCCTCTTTATAGCTGAATAATATTTCATTTTACGAACATTCCACAATTTGCTTATCCATTAATTCATTGATGGACATGGTTGTTTCTGCATTTTCACTATTGTAAATAATGCTCTGTGAACATGTCATTATATGTATTTTTCAGTTTTTCTTTCAGTTCTTCTGGGTATATTCATAGGAGTGGAATTACTGGGTCATATGGTAATTCTAAGCTTAACTTTTTGAGGTACCTCCAAAGGGTGTTCCACAGTGGCTGCAATATTTTACATTCCCACCAGCAATGTACAAGTTTTCTAATTTCTCTACGTCCTGGCAAACATTTGTATTTTTTTATTATTTTTTATTTATCACAATTCCAATGGGTGTAAAGAGGTATTTCATTGTGGTTTTGATTTGTATTTCCCTAATGGCTAATTGCATTGAGTATCTTGTCATGTGTTTGTTGGTTTGCTGGTTTTTCTTGAAGAAATGTCTATTCAAGCTTTTTGCACATTTTTTAATTGGGTTGTTTGTTTTTTTGTTATTGAGTTGTAAATATTCTTTAAATATTATAGATAATAGACTCATCATATATATAAAATCTGAAGATATATAATTTGCAGATATTTCTTCCATTCTGTAAGACTTTTTATTTTTTAAACAATATCCTTAAGGCACAAAATTTTTAATTTTGATGCAGTCCAGCTTTTTATTCTCCTCTTTCTTGCTCTATGATGTACTTTTTGAAACTTCAATTTAGTCGGTTTCTTGGTACCACATTTTCACACTTTGAAACAATAGTTGTTTTTTTCTTTCATTTTTCTTTTCAACCATAGCAACCACATTTTTTTTTTGTGGTTTTCTTAATTCACTTTTTTATCGAATTTTCATCATTATCCTCTCATTATTTTATCTAACCAAGGTCCATATAACCCTTTCACTTTTAAAAGAACCACCTTATTCATAGCATTTAAATATGTGTTACGGAATAATTCATGATAGAAAGCTAGAATCATCACAAGTTTAATGAAGATTGTGAAATTACTTCCTCTTAGTTTTTTTATTCTCCTCTCCTTTGTAACTTGAAGTGACATGAGTATGGAATAAGGGAGGAAGGGAAGTGAGGGAAAAGGAAGGACAAAGTGGTAAGGAGCCTGCCACTGATAATGTGGTGCCCAATGGACTTTCACTAATATATCCTAAAGCACTGAATTGATGACAATACCTTACAATCCAAATGTATATTAAAAAATACCTTAGGGCAGCTAATTAGTTTAGAAAGACAAAAGGCTGTGTGGAACTATAATAGAAGGGGCTTTTAAGAGCTGGCTTTGAAACCTGGCTCTGCTCCCTAGAAACAGGATGCTCTGGCATACTTTTTCTTAACCTTTCTGGTCCTCAGTTCTTTTGGCTGTGTTTTTATATTTCTTCTCAGTTCTGGCAGTTTATAAGGACACAGTAAAATAATAATTATGAAGCTCTACATGTGGTACTTACTAAATGTTAACTTTATTATTTTATCATTCTTATTGCAAAAGGAAAGATCAAGTTATAATGTTATAGTCATAACTTTGTTGTTGTCAGAAATATTTATATTATGTTTCTCTAAGATTTGATCATAGAACTTTTAAAAATAAAATCTTTAACTCTCTGAAAATGACAGGGAAGCATAGGGTAACCTATAAAAACAACATTTATATACATGGAATAACCGAATTAATTTCCCTCATCATTTTAAAGCTGTTTACTCTCTTATTTCATCTTCATTTTCTGAGCAAAAATTTAGAACATTTCTCAGCTGTAAAACAGAAACAAGAAAGAAAACACTCTTAGATCTCATATTCTGATATAGGAGACAAGGAAAACAAGCACAGAGAGATGGGAGCTTTCCAAATGGGGAAATTAAAGGTGACTGGTGTCATAAAATATTAAAACATGGTTTAATCAGCAGTGAGATATGTGAGTGAGCTTAATTAGAAATACATATTATTATTTGACTTTAAAGTACAAAATTAAAAATTAAAGCAATCTTACAGGATATGTAATCAGTGAGGAATAGTATGTTGGAAAATGAGTCTGATGTTGTAATTGGTGTGTGCAATTAAAATTAATTAATTTTAGTTAGCATCCGTGCATGCAAATATGAAATCAACAAATTTTAAATATTAAACTCATAATTATAGTGACAGTGGTATGCTGATACCAAGAAATGAGAGACTGCTCTATGACATGTAGTCACCCTCCGCTGTAATGCACTGTAACGCACTACTTCTGGTCAAATCAGGGAGGCAGCCTGTCTACAGGATGTCTCAACAATTGTGATTATATGAAATGTGCCCACTTTTAAATTTATTTTAATTAAAATTCACAGTGATGTTTTGCCTGTGTCAAATTTTGTTTCCTATCACATCCTAAATGAAAAGGGAACTTAATTTTAATTAACACATCATTGCAGATAGTCTAACATTAATGTTCACTAAGCCCTTTATAAGATTCATTAACAGCTATTTTGTGATGAAAAGACCCAGGAGACAGATAAAAGTTGGAGGTTATTTTTAGTAATTTCACTATTGATTTTACAAATTACTGAAAACTGAAGCACAATCCGTTAGGATTCGATATTTAGGTTGGAGTGAAGTCATCCTAAAAGTAAGCAGAGAGAGGAAAAGAAAGGGATGAGGGATACGTATCTCTCTTTCTCTCTCTCCCTCTCCCTGTGTGCATATTTGTGTGTGTGCATGTGCTTTTGTGTGTGTGTATACATACAGATGTACAGATGCATAAAAAGAAAACATTTTCTGACACAGGATTAATATTGATAGACTTCAAAGAAATTGTCAAATGGCAAGAATCAGAGTGTGAGCAAAACTTTTGAAATTCATTTGAACTTACTATTTAAAATTGACTACAGATCTGTAGATCACACAGAAGATGATGAATCAATATCCTTCAACATTAAAACAGGTGGCTGCAATTATATCTTTTTAATGTTTCTTCAGCCAATACCAGTTTATAAAGACAACATGAAATTTCTAGGCCATTCATCTATACCCTTCTTCTGTGGTACTGTCTGCTTCCAGCATCCACTATACCTTTGATTCTAATATGTTTATTTGTTGCCAGATTGCATCTTCTTGGCTCTCCTTAAGCTAATATTTGCCTCTGGTCCAGTGGTGAAATGGTACTTACAGCTCATGTCTCACTTGCTTAATGCCCCTGTGGATTATGAAGGACTGGACAGCCATATTTGAAGGCAGATGCCTTTCTCAAAAGGTGAACTTATGTCACATTTTATCATTCTCATCTACATCTTCCCTCACTGCTGCCTTTCGGAAAGATACTGGGATGTAGAGGCAGACAAGATAGAAGAGGAAAAAACAGGGAAGGAAAGGTTCTGAAGGGAAGACAATAAGATTCATGTGGTCTTTTTGAACTCCAGTCTATTTTCTCGTCATCAGGAATAGATTGATGGAGACCAAGAGGGTGTGAACTGAATTTCATGCAGATTGGATATCAGCTTCTATGGCAACATTTAGGATCTGGCTCTGTGTCATTGACCTTTTGACTTATGAGCTAGGTTTCAATCCCAAATAGAAAAAAGAAAGGTGTGGGAAAATGATTGTCTCTCTGCTCTGCCCTGTTCCATAACCTAATCTATCTGTACTATTCTCTTAGACCATCACACTTAACCTTCTCAAAAAGCAAGCGGTTTGGTTTTAAAAATATGTTTATTTATTTAAAACAGTAAGTGGTAGTTCTATTGGACTTTGTCTTGCTGCATATGTTTAGGAGTTAACTGTGGCTCAGATGTGCTCCATTCAGGCCCTTTACATATTGGACTCAGCTCTTCCTCATGGATTTGGAAGGCTGTTGTAGCTTCAAAATCTGCCTTTTCTTCAAGTAAAGAATCCCTATTCAGAAACTTTGAGTTTCTGTAACTCACCTTCAATCTATCTAGTGTGGGAAAGAATTTGAACTTCATGGCATGGGTATGAGGGATTATGAGGAATAGAATTGAAGTGCTTCTGTGGGAGACATGGCTGTCTGAAAAAAACAGAGAGAATGTCTTCTTGGAACTTCACTTCTCTGTGACATGGTAATAGGAGACTCTGTCTCCCTCTCTCTCTCAGCCTCTCTCGAGAGATGCTTCTAACCAACACAACAAGGCAAGAAAAATAATCTACAAAAAACTTCTAGAGTTATCAGTGAGTTCATGAAGTTCACAGGATACAAGACCTATATACAAAACTCAATTATGTTTCTATAAGCTAGCAATGAACACCTGAAAACTGAAATTTAAAATATAATACCATTTACAGCAGGTCCAAAGAGGTGATACTGCTATTATAAATCTAAGAAAACATATACAGAATTTCTGGGATAGAAACTACAAAATTCTGTTAAAAAAATAAAGAATATCTAAATAAAGAGAGACATACTGTGTTCAGGGATTGGAAAACTTAACATAGTAAAATATATCAATTATGCCTCTATTGACATACAAATTTGAAACAATTGCTATAAAATATCAACATTATTTTATTCAGCATAGAAACAAGATTATTTTAAAATTTAGATGAATTGGCAAGGAAGTAAAATAATAACAGTTCTGGAAAAGAATAAATAGGAGAAACGATGCTATCTGATTTCAACATTATTATAAGACTACAGTAGCCAAGATTTTAAGATTGAAGGGATAGACAACATGGTCAATGGAAAATAATAGAATATCCAAAAATAGCTTTATACAAGTATGGATAACTCATTTTTTAAGCAGCCTCATTGAGATATAGTGCAATACTTAACAATTCACCCATTTACATATACAGCACAATTGGTTTAGAGCATTCACATATATGTGCAACCAGCATCACAGTCAGTTTTACAACATTTTAATCACCTCAAAAGGAAAATTTGTAGTCTTTAGTTATATACCCCCTACATTCCCATTTCCCTCACTGACACCCCTCAGCAACCACAAATTATTTTCTGTCTCTTCACTTCAGGTAAATGAAATGTGATCTTTTGTGACTTGGCTTCTTTTACTTAGCATAATGTCATCAAGTTTCATTCACCTTGTACCAAGTATCAGTATGTCATTTTTTATGGTCAAATAGTATTTTATTGTATAGATATACCACGTTATGTGTACACATTCATCAGTAGATGAAAATTGGGCTGTATCACTAAGTGATTTTTGACTTCAATGCTGAATTCAACACTGGACAGATAGTCACTTTAACAAAGGATGTTGAAGCTTTTAGTCTATTTGAGTTATTATAACCTGTTATAACAAAATGCCTTGGATGAGTTAATTTATAAACAATAGAACTTTATTGGTCACAGTTCTGGAGGCTGGGGAGTCCAAGATCAGGACGAGCAGACTCAGTGTCTTGTGAGGGCTCCTTCTTTACATTTGGTGCATTCTGTTCCCTCACATGGCAGAAGGGCAAACAGGCTTCTTTTATCTCCTTTATAAGAACATTAACTTATGACAGTAGAGCCTTTATAACCTAATGACCTCCCAAAGGACTATATCTTCTAATACTGTTACCTTGGTGATTACGCTTCAACATATACATTTGGGGGTGATGACATAAATATTCACATCATAACAGCTACAGCCAAAATGATAAACTTCATTTTAAACCTCACACTGGATAAGAATGAACTCAAACAGATTAACTTATTGATTTAAATATTAAATGTGACTGTGAAACTTTTAGATGAAAACACAGAAGAAAAATCTTCAGAGCTGAAAAATGTTTTTAGACATGACACTACCAGCATGATCTATAAAATAAAAATTTGGGAAACTGGACTTCCTCAAAATTAAATAGTTGTCTTTGCAAATGACCCCTTAGGATAATAAAGATAAGAGACAGACTAGGAGAAAATATTTGTAAACTAGGACTCATCTACAATATGTATAAATTAGAATTCTCAAAAGTTATTATTAAAAAGCAAACAATCTAATTAGATTATGAGCAATAGACAGGGACATTTCACTAAATAAGATACAGACTCAGCAAGTAAGCACAGGAAAAGATATTTAATTTCACTAGCCAATTTCTAGTTTAGACAGTTGTTTTCTACAGTCTTTGAAGGTGAGAAAAACTAGATATAAGCTTAGAATTAAGCATACATGAACAGTCAATTTTACCAAAAGTATTTCTGAAGCCATTGACATTTCTTTTTTTCTGACTATTTAAGAAAGTATGCTGGCTAGGTGTGGTGCCTCTGGCCTGTAATCCCAGAAATTTGGGAGGCCAAGATGGATGGATCACTTGAGCCCAGTAGTTAGAAACCAGGTTGGACAACATGGTGAAACCCCATCTCTACAAAACATATAAAAATTAGCTGGACATGGTGGGAGGAAAGGAGGTTGAGGCCGTGGTGAGCCATGATTGGCCACTGCAGTCAGCTTGGGCAACAGAGTGGGACCCTGTCAAGAAAAGAGAGGAAAAGAAAAGAAAAGGAAAGGGAAAGAAAGAAATAAAAAGTAAGAGAAAGAAAAAGAAAGAGAAAAGGAAAGAGAGAAAGAAAGAATGAAAGAAAGAACAAAAGAAAGAGAAAAGGAAGGAAGGGAGGAAGGAAGAAAGGAAGAAAGAGGAAGGGAGGGAGGAAGGAAGAAAAGAAAGAAGGAAGGAAGAGAGGGAAGAAGAAAGGATGAGAGAGAGAGAAGGAAGGAAAAGAAAACATGCTTACACTTGCCTTTTTTTTTTTTTTTTGAGACAGAGTCTTGCTCTGTCACCAGGCACCAGGCTGGAGTGCAGTGGTGTGATCTCAGCTCACTGCAACCTCCACGTCCCAGGTTCAAGCAGTTCTTCTGCCTCAGCTTCCCGAGCAACTGGGACCACAGGCGGGCACCACCATGCCCAGCTAATTTTTGTATCTTTTTAGTAGAGACAGAGTTTCACCATGCTGGCCAGGATGGTCTCGATCTCTTGACCTAGTGATCTACCTGCCTCGGCCTCCCAAAGTGCTGGGATTACAGGTGTGAGCCACCACGCCCAGCCTGCCATTTTTACAAGTGATTTTTATAGATCTAGGAGTACCAGAGCAGTTTTAAAACACGGGTATATTGTGTAGTGGTGAAGCCTTGGCTTTTAGTATACCCGTCACCCAGATAGTATACATTGTACCCAATAAGTAATTTTTCATCTTTTGCCGTATGGGGTTTTCTATGGAGAAGACATTTAAAAGCAAAATTTCGTGGTGAACACAATTTGGTAGAAACTAGTTCCAGTGGTCCCTGAACCTGTGCCTCTGTAGCGTGGGTTTCCCACCTAGTTGTCCTAATTCATTTCTTCAAATGCTTTAGGAAATGTTAATTAACAAACCTAAAATTCCTTAGAGTAATAGGACATTTAGGAAGGAGGATTAGCTTCTACCTAGAAGTTCGTCAAGCCTCTAGAGCTGCTTTTTTGTTTGTTTCGTTTCTTTGTTTTCAAACATTTCTATCTTGAATAAATATTTGAATGGCCAGTATCAACTCTTTTACTCTGAGGTCAGCATCAAGAACCATCCACGTCACTGTCATTAGGGTTTACTTGCAGCAACTATGACTAATATTACTAAAATTCAGCAATGTTCCTATAGTTCCATTATAAATCAGGTTCCAACATACCTTCCTGAAGGGACTTGGTCAGTACTGTTTCCAACATATAAAGTACAGTTATTTAGATAAAATTTACCTTAATTTTTTTTGACAAGATCTCAATTACCAGTAAGATTACTTAGATATAAAATGAAATAACTTATGCCCTACATAACTTATGTACAATAAAAAGCCTAATTTTTGCAATTATCTTTTCTACCAGACAGAAAAAACATCATGATTATCATTGTTTTGTTTTGTTTTCCTTTTTTGTTTTTACAAATTAACATCTAAATTTACAGGCTTCTAAAACACCTGGGATCAAATCAGTTATGCCTAGTGAAATGAACAAGCTTACATTCTTAAGAGGCTTAAAATATTTGTGGGGCTTATTGGAAGCTCTGGCACAATATTAAATAGTCACATAATTATCATTTTGCCTTAAGTGCCATTTACCTCAAGCACAGTCTCTAAATAGTATAAGTTTTCATGTTTTCAAAATTTATGTAAATCGCACCTCCCATGCATATCCTTGTCTCATTCTTCTGCTCTATATTGTGTTTGTGTCATCTACATTGTTGCTTAAACTCCATATTTTTATTTCATTTGATTGCCATATTGTGTTCCACTATACAGATATAATCTAGTTCCCATTGTACTGATGAACAAGTTTAGAGTCTTTTCAATGCAAATTTTTATATACGTATGTATTAGTTATCTATTACTGCACAATAAATTACCACTTGTACCATATTATATTGGTTTAGAAACAAGCAACAAGGCTGGTGTTCACTCAAATGGAGAGGCTGACATAAGCACATGAATAACAAGAGGTTGGCCTTTCTAGAGGCTGCCTAGAACTACATGTTATACTCGTGTTTTAAATAAATTGAATCTCACTTTACAAATTGTCTCTGCAAGATTTAAGCCTGAATAATAGTTCTGCAGTAGGAATTTTGCTTAGCACTGAAGTCAATTTCTAATCCTCTTAAATATACTGCAAGTATTATTACCCTCCTTTTACAATTTTAGGAAGTGTAGCTCAGTGGGGTTAAGTGATTTGCCTATGGAAATTCTACTATGTGGGAGAACACATACTGCATGCTTCAAAACCAAGCTATCAGCATGCTGTTTAAATATAATCATGGTAAGAAGTGATGATAATAGAAAATAAATATTGCTGTTTCCCATCTTAATTATGATGGCCACCCCCTATCTCTGCCAAATGTAAGATAAAATCAAATGGCTTTTCCCTAGACTTTATACTAGATCTGTTTACAAGGGTAAAAAGTGACAATGTAGCTGCAATTCACATTGCCACCTATGAGTAATTCTATGACCTTTCAGTGCTTTGAACTATCTGCCTAGAACCTGTAATTCAATAATATGTAGGTATTCCTAGCCAATGTTACTGTAATTATATTATTTACTATAAAGAATAATGCTGCTAGTTTCCTGTAGCATGGGGCCAATCTAGGTGCAGACAGTGTTGGTAATAAATTTCATCAAACATTTAGACAGAAAAGTAAACCTTTTATCATTGTATTTTTAAAGTTAGAATAGAGATAAAATCTTTTTGGTTTGTTTTTGTTTTCCGTTTTAACTTCTAGATGCTCTTCTTATATAGGTATTCTTTGAGAGATCACATGGAAGAATCTGGAATTGACAACCATGTCTGGTATTACCCACCTTATTTTATTTCTGAGGGAAGGCCACAAAAGATTGGATATAGATTCAATAACGTATAAATATATATACTGTAGAATGTTTTTCTAGGTCTCAGCATCTCTTCCTTGAACAATTTTAATAACCTCCTAGCTGTAATCTTCTTCTTCCAATTATTTACTCATTCAATGAATATTTATTATCCTCCAAGGAGCTTGCTTCCAAACATCTTTTAAAAATGCATATCTGATCATGTCACTTTTCTGCATGATTCTTTATCATCTTCAGGATGTAGTCCAGAGAGCATAACAGAAGGCTTTAGACCTACCTGTCCACCCCATCTGCTATTGTAAATATACAATGGTTGGGGCACGCCAAACAACTTGTCTACCTCAACCACTCTAGCCCATTTTATTTCTCTGTGTCTTTTATTGTCATACACTTTGGATTGTACCTTGTCAATGCTTTTATTGTATTTTAAAGCTCAGATTAAAACCTTACTTCTTTTCTTTCCTTTCCTTTTTATTCACATAGCATTTTGTATGTAACTGTATTCAGACTTTTAAAATTGTTCAATATTTTTAGATGTTTTAATGAATAAATACGCACGAGCAGATCACTGCCCAAAAGATTTAAATAGCAAACACAAGCCAGGATAATCACTGAGGTGATTTACTAGGACATCAATTAATAATGTTAAAGTTCTAAATGTCCTCACATAAATCACCTGGGCTCCAAAAAATTATTTCTTGTACTTACTGTGTAGCAACAGTGCAATTCCCTTTGACAAATGGAGCTGTTCACCTCAGAATTCTACTGTGATTAACAGTTCAGTAGCATAAAAAGATCAAATTGGCAGATTGATGTTCTCAGATTTCAAATTTTGGGGGACCATGGATATATTCTCTGATAAAAATATTCCTCTCTTAGGAAGTAGGCACCAGGAACTCTAAATTAATCAAGTTCATGGTTTTAGGAAAAGAAGCAAAAATTCTGTAAATGTATTATTAGATGAGTAGGGTCACTCCTATTTCAACCCTAAATATAAGTATGTATTCTTACTACATGGAAATTATCATGTATTTGTCACTCTTTTAAAGAATATTCCACATTATTTAAACAGAATCTCATTCTTACATAGTGGTATCTCTCAGCTGGTAACTAGAACTTTTCCTTCAGTAGGCCATTTCACCATTGTAGAAAGTCAATTGCCTTTGGATGATAGGACACATGGTAGATCAATAAATGCCAAAGGTCTTAAGCTTCTTGTCTACTTCCATTGTAAAATGATGTTGTCTACCCCTGTGAAATAGTGGAGGGTATTACTGAGTGTCGTTTCGTGGCAGAAAGTAAGTCATTCTGTCAGTGTAAGATGGCTGATGGAAAAATCGTCCACAAGGAAGACAAATTTGCTATATATATTCTGATCCATATAGACCAGAATATATATCTACTTCTATAAGGACAGATTGCTATTCTCTGCAGTATGGAAAAGGTCCAACGTAATCAACCTATCACTAGGTGACTGGCTGATTTGCTCTTTTCCCTCATCATTCCTGGGAACGATGCCATATCAGTGCTTGGAGTTGACCTGCGTTATTGGCAGTTTGGATACTCAGCAAATGCAGCAGTCAGATCAGCTATGGTGGAGGGGAATTTCATGTTGTTGAACCACATGAAGCCTTTGTGGCTGCCAAAATGGACACTTTGTTCATAAGTCCATTAATAAACATTGAGCTGACTGGGAAAAGAAGTTTACCGACAACCCAGGATAAGTCCTCTTGTTCCCCTGGCTATTTCCAGCCTGAGCCACAGTGAATAGAACCTGCAGCCTTTTCAAAGGGCACAAATATATACTTATTCTATTTCCATTCTAAGAGAAACACATACATACTTCTTCTTTAGACTTCCCAGGTACTGATTTTCCAATCTTATTCAGTAACTATGGAGACTCAAATCAGGTTTATCTCCACAGATCTAGGATTTATGTGATTACATAGATCAAATAACATCTTAGAAGGCTGCTTATTTATTTTTGTTTCTATAGGCCCTGTGAAAAATTATTTGCTGTCATATATTCCTGAATGTTAAAAACTTTGATTACTATTCTGTCCTTGTGGATTATTGCAGTAATGGCAGCCACCTGGCCAGATATAATTAAGTGCCACTGTGTGGCATTTGCCACTTCAGGATTATATTATTCTCAGTAAAACATGGAACCCAAATTTATAGTGATGAAAAGTAAGCCCCATTTATACTTAGATTGAAGCAACTACACAAGACAACAAATTACCATATTGGTTTACAAGAGATGCTGGTATTCCCTTCATAAGAATTTTTCATAATGCCTTAGAAAATACAGTTTTCTCCAAACCCCTTGGGAGGTAGGTTTATTCCAACATTCCTATTGTCCTTTGTATTCTAATTTCTTTCTCTGTTTTATACCAGAGACGTTCTCAACTCTGAATCTTGTTCAGTATTCTGAGAAAACATATAGATTCACTCCCAGGCCATGAATCCCTGGTCTAACATATTGAAAATCTAACTTCCACCAGTGTTGCCTGGATTCCTCCCAGAGCTGAATATAATTTTTTCTCTGTTTCTCCTCCAATCACTTTTTAACTCTGAACTGCTGCAAATTGCTGTTCTTCAGTGGCTAAAAATGTTATGAAACTTTAGCCCTAACCTGAGAAGAGGAAAAAAGGAGGGAGAGGAAGAGGAGGAGGAAGAGGAAGGAGAAGAGTTGTCTCTAAAGGAGGAAACCTCTATAAAACATGTCAAATGTGGGGGACCCCAGAAGCAGACAACATTGCTAAGAATGAAGAGCTGGGAAAAGGAGGGAGATACGTCTTAAAGACAAGAGCCCTGCGAGAAAGAACAAACCCATACTCAGACCTAAGAAACCAGTTCCAAGAAATAAGGAGCCAGGAACTGCCTAACTGTGGTGATCAAGAAAGGGCCTGTGAGACCACAATGTAGAGTGGGCCTTCCTTGTGCTGTGCTGTGGTCACGGGGTATACCCCCACCTTGCCCCTTCCATCTGAGTCCAAACATCATGGGAATGTTGTGGAGGGAGTGACAAAAGAGCCTCTTACTCACAACTCTCCAGTGTGAGGAGGCCCTGGTGAGAAGGCCTGGCCTCAGGGAAACAATCAAGTTTTCTTCTTCCCAAAAGCCATCCGTCTTGCCAGCTGCAAAAGCCCATATGCAGAGGACAGCTGTGAACCAGCACACCTGAGATCCCATTTGCCACCCTGCCCCAGTTCTGATCTGATCTATACAATGTGGAGGGATTGCTTCTGCTGGCAAAGGAGATTGAGGGGGATTTGCAGTTCAACATTTTCAATTTCATTTATATCTGTTGAAATGTTCCCATCTTAAAAATCAGGGTCACCATTTATTCCTAATTAATATCTTAACTTTAGCATAAGACCCTAAGCAAAGGCAGTGAACACACACACACACACACACACACACACACACATGCATCATATAGTATGTGTGTAAGAGAGAGAGGGATTCTGAACAAGAGAAAGAGATTGTGAACATCAGTTAATAATAATGCACAATATATTACTGTCAACTTAATCTTTTCATAGTGAAAAGGGTAGAATGCTGTTTTAATTTATAATAAAGAATAAAACTGGGAAGGACAACCTTTTCAAATAGTGGAAGATGGAGTCAGAAGTGGTTTGTGTTATCAGGGGAATGGTCTTGTAGAAAGTTAATGACTAATTGCATATATTATATGCCCCTTTCCTATATTTTATTCCAGAGAGAGATTTTTGCTGGTTATGAACATGAATCTGTATTTCATATCTATGTCACAAACAAGTCTCCACATCTGTCATACGTCAAACTCTTATGGTAATTTCTACAATTCATATGACACGTGTGAAGTCAATTCTGTCACCACTTTTTTACTTTGGGATTCTGTATCTTAAAATACTTTGCTATCACCAAGTTACATGTATATTATCCCCTAAAATATTTTAATACTACCTTATATTCACATAGTGTTACTTTTATTTGTACCTACTCTTTAATCTATATCCATCTACCTATCTGTCTTCTGTCTACTTCTCTTTTTTTGGCCCATGTGAGCAGAGTAAGTCTAATTTCATGTCAACACTATTTAATGACTTCCCTGTATTTTTAATAATAATTTGAAATTTCACTTTTATAATAAATTTCTATAAACTATTGGGCCTCATTCTGAACTCAATTATGTTCTATGTATCTGTTTTTCAAAATTTTCACTAATACTTTTAGTTACTATATACAATTGTAGTATGTTTTAAAGCCTGAAAGATCAACCCTATCTCTTATGATTTTATCATGATAAAAGTATGCTTTTTGACATCTCCTAGGTAAAGTATCTCAGGATGTTGTTGATTTTTTAACATTTTATTGGGACTTTGAAGTAAATTGAATATTAAAATTTATTTAGGGGATACTTGAACATCCCTAATTCTATCCTAAACCTAACCCTAACCCTAAATAACAGTAGTGACTATTTGCAAAGAGAAATATGGTATGTCTTTCTATTTGTGCTGATCTGTTTTGCTAAAGGGTCCTTGCTTTTATGACAGACTCTTCATATTTATAAGTAAGTCATTCCTGAATTGGCCAAGGTTTTAGTTTTACTCTGAATGGCTCATCTTTCCAATTAAATTTTTTAAGTTAGCTGGCAGCCAGAAAAGATTTGATTCATTTATGTTGGCCTTTTTCTTTCCACCTACATTCCTAAATGAGTGTATTTTCTATGCAGAAAATCAAATTAATTCAAATAAGTGACATTTTGTTTCTTCTTCTCCAGTGTTTAACATTGTTTATTTATTTTGCTATTTTCTATTTACTGTACACTCCATTGCAATTTAGAAAGGTAATTGTAATAGGAGTCTTTGTTATATTTCTCCTCATTTGATTTTGGTCAGAATGTATGCCCTTTAATCTTTATCTATCTACTTATCTGTCATTTCACATTAAATTTTTATTTTATTAAATTTCTGGTAGAAAATGCTTTTGATATTAGGAAATATATAAAATTTCCTTTTTTACCTAGTAAAATAAATTTTGGCTACATATGTCAAATGTTTTATTTCTTTTGGCCTTTGATTGACTCATCATATGTTTCAATTTCTCTGAATCCATTAAAGTATTAGAATAGCTTAATATTTGCTGAAATTGAACTACCTTTGCATTCCTAAAATAAATCCTGCTTGATATAGTAATCCTTAAATACACTTATAGATTTGTTGATTAGAGGTTTATTTAGGTTTTTTATTCTGTTCATGTCTGCGTTTAACTTATATCTTTGAGTTTTTGTGTTATCATTGTAATAATTTGGCATCAGGTTAGGATAGACATATAAAACAAATTGGAAGAGGCTTTCATCATATTTTATGACTTGCAACACATTATAAAGTAGTGATATTGTATATGTTCAGGCACAGATTTGCAAAACAATATAAAACAAGTACTCTTTGCCAGGAATCATGTTAGGCTGTGTGATGAACAAATGTAATACCTTAAAGGAAAACACTGATGCTACTATTACATCCAATATTAGAAATAAGGCAATTGAGGAAAGCAGACGATCTGTTATTTGTAGAGGTTACACATAACAGATTTGTACAGATTAGAAATTAGATACCCAAACTGACATTGCCACCTCAGGTGTTCTTTACACCTATCCAAATTCCCATTTACACCTATCCAAAGAAGTTAATTTTCAAAAATATAAAAAATTCATTCAAATCTATAATGCAAAAGACACAGTGTAAAGAATAATAACTAAATTATTGCTCATGTATCCATCACTTGTTTAAGAAATGGGATAATATTGACTCTGAAAGTCTCTTTGTGTTCCTCTTTTATGTCTTCCCATCTTCTCTCCAGAGGTAATTATCTTCCTGAATTTACAGTTAATTAGTCTTATAATTTACAATTTTAGTTTTTTTAAATTCTTATCAACTTGTCAATTTTGTCTTTTGTGTTAATGGAGTTAAGAAGTAGTTTCCTTGTCCTCCCCACCCCACTTTGTTTTAAATACTGCTCAGTAATTGATTGTACCACAATTTATTATCCATTCTTCTATTGATAACCACTTGGATGTTAAAGATTTTTTGATATGAAAAACAATATCATTTTGAATATTCTCATACATGTCTCCTGGTGCACATATGCAAACTTTGTCTTGGAGTTTTATTGCTGGGTTATTACACAAGAACATTACCACATTTGCTAGGTGATGCCAAACTATTTTCCCAAGTAGTTGTACCTGTTGACATTATAGCAGAACATTAGGGTTTTCTGCTTCACATTCTTGCTAATGCTTGAATTTTTAAATTGTAACAGTTTAATATTTAACCTATAACAATTGCTGGATATAAAACTTCTTTAGTTTTCACTTCCAGAATGATATTGAACATTTTTCCACATATATGTTGTGGAACTTTTTTTTTGGACAATCATCATTCCTTTTTTGACAATTATCCATTTTTCTCTTCAGATAATTTGTTTTATTGATATATAGGGATTATTTCTATATTCCAAAGGCTAATTCTTTGTGATTTTTTTGTTTGAAATGATTTATCTTGTTTAAGGTCATTTTTATCATTTTCTCTATATGTTCTTATTATAATTTTTATGGGTATTGTTGTTATGTCTGGATATTATGTATAAAAGCGTCAGACCTGAGGTCCATTCTATTTCCCCACAGACACTAAACACTCTTTCTACTATCACACACACACACGATAGAAGCTGATCATCTCTATCCAACAAAAAGTTTACCTTTGTTGAGCTGTGTGGCAGCTTATTTATTCAACTCACTTTTAGTTACAAATGTTTTTCTTCTTCTTTTTTTTGCATTTCAGGTTTTGGGGTACATGTGAAGAACATGTAAGATTGTTGCATAGGTACACACATGGCAGTGTGGTTTGCTGCCTTCCTCCCCATAGCTACAAATGTTTTGAGTGCAAGATGCACCCTGTGTTTATTTTAGGCCTTTCCTTCTATCTTGTAAGATTGATGAGATTTTAGGAGATTCCCCACCTTCACAGTTAAACACCCCAGCTTCCCTCAAAACCTTAGTATTCATCAAAAATCCCAGGGCAAAAAAAAAAAAAGAGAAAGAGATTGCTTGTGATTTGAGAATCTCCTGGGATTTAAATCCATTTCTACTGACATGGCAACGAAAAACTCTGGCTTGTTTCTGTTTCCCCTGAAAAGTCTTTTTGCCTGTCTGAGTGCCGAGGGTCATATTTAATTTCCTACTCACCACTTACTCTACTTGCCTATCTCAGTTTAGGGACTGATGTCTTCACACAGGCCATGAACTCAACACCTCAACACATGTTAGGACTAATGAACAAAGGAAATCAAAGGAAGTGTTGTTATAGCCACAGTGTATTATATTCCTGATTCTAATCTGTAGAGTCGAATCATAAAATCACTCTAATCACGATTCTCTTCACATCTATAGTAAAAAGTCCATTTTTGCACAGACAGATATAAAGTTTTCTAGCTTCCAGACCCTGAAGGTTGCTGAGCTTCTTTTCACTCCACAATAACATCTTGAATAAAACAGGACTCTACATGAGTTAATACTGGTAGCCTCATAGCTCCACACATTTAAAGCCTGTATTAATAAAACATTTTTATGTGGGGCTCTTTGCACTGACAGCAAGTGTTTTGAATGTGCGTGTTTGCCAAAAAACAGTAGAAGTTTATAACATTCTATATTTTTTTCCTTTGGTCAAGTTGTAAAATGCCATTGGTTTATGAAAAGTCTCAGGATTATATGTGAAATTGCATTAATTGGAATATGTAAACCATTTGAAACTAATAACAGGTACACAACTACACAGAACCACATGAAGGCAGCAGGAAAAAAAATCATGTGTTTACTGCACCTCTGGAGATAGCTGAATTTTAGAATGTTTTATACTCCTTTGGAAAAAAAAATTCATGCCCCATCACCCACCACCATACATAAAACACTGGTATTCTTTTGAGACTAGGAGAATACAGATATTTATTCAACTCACAAAGCTACAAAGCTAGAATTGTGCTTACAGTACATACAAAAAAATCTAAATTGAGGTCCTCAGTAGGATTTCCTGAGGACATTAAAAACACAGCAACTGATTAATTAATCCAGTAGATCTGAGAGTATTGTGGGGGCACAGGTTGGTTATTTGTTATTTATTCTTAAACATAGGTACATGAATATAAGGTATGTATATAAAGTTTGAAATGTCACCACATATATAAAAACTATAAATCAAATCCTAATTTTTCTGATGGGACAATTGACTTCCCTAGCACTGTCATGAGTTTTCTCAGGTTATGTGATAGTGAGAGTTATATTGACAGTTTTCATATCTGTCATATGTCACACTCTTATGGTAATTTCTACAATTCATATGATATGTGTGAAGTCAATTCTGTCACCACTTTACTTTCTTACTTTGTGATTCTGCATCTTGGGGAATGCTAACCTATCTCCCTGAAATAATAGTGTGCTTTCTCATATGCATTATTTTTTTCAGAAAATATAATTAAATATGTATATGAGAAATATAATTTTAAGTGTCGTAAACAGAGGAGGTTTAATGCATAGAACTGCAACCCAGGTTTGGAGAGCTGAAGGAGTAAAAGAGAACACTGAAATATCTCAAACTAATAATCGGTTAGAGAACATGAGGGGCAGAGTTGGGTTATCAAACTGGGGGTTCCTTGGAATGAACCATTGGATTTGGTGCCCACAACTCCCAAGACCTGGCCTCATCTGACACCCCCGATGAAGCAAGGGGTGACCACAAAAGGGCTCCATAGTTCATGCTCAGGTCTCTGAGGAGAAAATGTCTTCTTAATGCCACTGCGCACCTGTAGAGGTTGTCGTAAGGCAAGTTTTAAAAGTTCTACAAGGAAATGAGGTCTGGAGCCAACCAGAATTCTTTCTCTAGACTCCAGCCAGACTGCCTCAAGGAAAGGACTGTACCACTAGCGGATTACTTCTTGACTGTTTTTATTAATTGGAATACAGCACAATCATATGTAACTTATTATATACATGCAGAAAAGTATATACCTATGTCTTACTCATCCTGTACTTATACGCTGCAATTCTTCAGTCCACACTAAATTTCCTAAATACACAATACAATTTCACAATTGCCAGCTCCACACAGCTTTAACAAGTTTACTATTCTTTCATAAATATGTATTTTTGAGAATAGTAATTCAAATAAACTTACATTATAAATAGTATTTCAATAGAGTAAAATACTTTTTTAGAAAAGTAGAAATACTTTTAGTCACACAATTGAACACAAATGCAGCAGCAGCACTTTTGTTTTTGTTGGTAGTGTGTTTTTATTTTCAAATTCAAGGAACTACTTAAGACCATTTTATGTATTTTATTATAAAATTAGTCATATTTGGTGTATTTTAAATAATTTTTAAGTAATATTTTTAATTATAATTGTAAACATTAAGAGTGATTGAAAAATATTAAACAGGGAGTGATCTCCAGAAATTCCACATGCCTGATACAACCACCATTAATATTTTTATGCCAATTCTCTCATGTACGTCTTTGGGAAATAAGCTTATTTATATATATTCAGGATTGTGGAATCTTTTCAAGAGTATTTGTGTGTGTGTAGAAATGGCTAACCTTAACCTTTGCCATTCATCCATGACGTCCCTTCTGCCTGTAACTAATTGTAACCTGGTGTATATTCATACTCGATTTTTTCACAGTTGTGTAATAATATGCTGACTTGTCCAGGGATTTTCTTATTGTTTAGTTACAATCATATACTTCTATGTAATACTTCTACAAATCTACAGCTAGTTTAGAACCATAAAACAATTTATTCCACCATTTCCTTAGCAAAAGAAAATTGCACGTCTTTTTTTATCCCTCTCTATATATTAAACATATTTTATATTATTTTTGCTCTGTACACTTTGTTTTTGAGGCCTAGATGTCATGGATGAGAGTCCAAGATTTTAAAGATAGGTACATTCTTAATTTTAATAGTTATTGCTAGATAGCTTTATCAAATGTCTATATCAATTGTTTCCTCTCCAACAGGGTATTGAGAACCCATTTTTCCAATCGCTTTCAATGGTAGATGCTATCACTTTTAATTTTTGTGGATTAAATGGGTTTAACTGCTATTTCAGTATTGTTTTAATTTTCATTTCCTTTTTTACTTGTGGGATTAAACATTTTTGTAAATGTTTACTGACCACTGAATTTTCTCCTTTTTTTTGAAATGTAAATTCACATCTTCTCTTTTGCATTAAATTTTTATCAATTTAGCACAAATTTGTTAGAATACTTTCTATATTATAGACATTAATTTTATCTTATTTCAAGTATTGTTACCAACCCAATGTTTGTCTATTGGAATTGTCCATGGTCTTTACTTACCTACCTATCTATCTAGATATCTGTTTCCATCCATATATGACCGTATAACTGTATACACACATATATACACAAATTTTTATTTAAACTGATACTTTATTTTAGAGCAGATATAAGTTTACAGAAAATGAGAGTTCCTATATTCCTTCTCCCACTTTCTTAGTTTCATATATTATTAACATATTGCATTGATGTGATTGATACATTTGTTACAATTGGTAAACTAATACTGACACATTAATTAAAGTCTACAGCTTACATTAAGGTTCACTATCATGTTGTATTTTCTATGGGTTTTGACATATGCATGATGTCATATATCCACTAGTAATTAGATCAGCATGTAGAATAGTCTCACTGTTCTAAAAATCCGCTATGCTTGACCTACTCATTC
Organism: Plecturocebus donacophilus; assembly: GCA_004027715.1. NCBI lineage: Eukaryota > Metazoa > Chordata > Mammalia > Primates > Pitheciidae > Plecturocebus > Plecturocebus donacophilus. The sequence continues at coordinate 21,390 of PVKP010030286.1, forward strand.
CTCCCCTCAACTTCTGATTCTGACCCCAGAACCCCTACCAATCTGGGACAACGATGGTCTTTTACTGTCCCATGAGTTTGCTTTTTCCAGAATGTCATGTAATTGTAATCATATAGTTTAGAATCTTTCAAACTGGCTTTTCTACATTTAAATTCATTCATCTGCTCAAACATAGTAACTAATTTATCAATAGGCATTTAAATTTCCCCCATCTCTGCATGGCTTGATAACTCATTTCTTTTTATTACTAAATAACATTAAGTGAATGTACCATAGTTTGATTATCCATGCACATATTGAATGACATATTGGATGTCTCTAATTTTTGCCCATTATGAATAAGGCTGCTCTAAATATTCAGGTGTGGATTTTTGAACCAAAATGTAAATTACTTCTAGTAAAAGAAGTTGGAGAACCACTACACCATATCTGCTCTCTCTGCCTCCACTTTATGTTGCCTAAATTGTATATTCTATTCAGTAGCTGCAATGATTTTTAAAACTGCAAGTGAGTTTATGTGTTCCCATGATCAAATATGTTGTTTCCATCGTACCTGTAATGTAATAAGACCATTCTGTTACCCTCAACATTCTACTTGATCCGAGTTTGAAATCCTTTTTTTTTTTTTTTGAATTTTATTTCTTTTTATTGCATTTTAGGGTACATGTGAAGAACATGAAAGATTGTTGCATAGGTACACACATGGCAGTGTGATTTGCTGCCTTTCTCCCCATCACCTATATCTGGCATTTCTCCCCATGCTATCTCTCCTCAACTCCCCACCCCCCACTGTCCCTCCCCTATTTCCCCCCAACAGACCCCAGTGTGTGATGCTCCACTCCCTGTGTCCATGTGTTCTCATTGTTCAACACCTGCCTATGAGTGAGAACATGTGGTGTTTGATTTTCTGTTCTTGTGTTAGTTTGCTGAGAATGATGGTTTCCAGGTTCATTCATGTCCCTACAAAGGACATGATCTCATCATTTTTTATGGCTGCATAGTATTCCGTGGTGTATATGTGCCACATTTTCCCTGTCCAGTCTATCATCGATGGACATTTGGGTTGGTTCCAGGTCTTTGCTATTGTAATCAGTGCTGCAATGAACATCCATGTGCATGTGTCCTTATAGTAGAACAATTTATCAATTCATTGTCTATCACTGAAGGGGAGACACTATCTAAAGCACATGTTATAAAGCAAAAACCTCATATTCCAAAATACATGAAGGACTCCTATGATTCAGTATAAATAAAAACAACAATTAAATAGAAAAACTTGGTAAAAGATTTTTAACAGGCTCTTCAGAAAAAAATTATGTTTATCCAAATAATCAATAAAAATAAAGAAAATAATACTTTTTCTTTCTTTGTCCTTCCCTCCCTCCCTTCCTTCCTTTCTTTCTTTTCAAAGATGGAGTCTCACTCTTGCCATCCAGGCTGAAGTGCAGTGGCATGATCTCAGCTCACTGCAACCTCTGACTCCTGGGTTCCAGCGATTCTCCTGCCTCAGCCTCCTGAGTAGCTGGGATTACAGGTGCCTGCTACCATGCCCAGGTAATTTTTTGGTAATTTTAGTACAGACGGAGTTTCGCCATTCTCTGTTTATATATATATTTTTTATTGCACTTTATAATATATATATTATAAATATATAAATATATATATATTATATAACATATATATATATATATAACATATATATATATTTTAATTGCACTGTAACTTCTAGGGTACATATGCAGATCTTGCAGGATTGTTGCATAGGTATATACATGGCAATGTGGTTTGCTGCCTCCATCTCCTCATCACTTATATCTGGCATTTCTCCCCATGTTATCCCTCTCCAACATTCTTACACCCCTGCTGTCCCTCTCCTATTCTCCCACAACAGCCCCCAGTCTGTGATGCTCCTCTCTCTGTGTCCATGTGTTCTCATTGTTCAACACCCACCTATGAGTGAGAACATGCAGTGTTTGATTTTGTGTTCTTGTGTCAGTTTGCTGAGAATGATGGTTTCCAAATTCATCCGTGTTCCTGCAAAGGACATGAACTCATCATTTTTTATGGCTGCATAGTATTCCATGGTGTGTATGTGCCACATTTTCCCTGTCCAGTCTATCTATCATCGATGGGCATTTGGGTTGGTTCCAAGTCTTTGCTATTGTAAACAGTGCCGCAATGAACATTCATGTGCATGTGTCCTTAGAGTAGAACGATTTATAATCCTTTGGATATATACCCAGTAATGGGATTGCTGGGTCAAATGCAATTTCTATTTCTAGGTCCTTGAGGAATTGCCATACTGTCTTCCACAATGGTTGAACTAATTTACACTCCCACCAACAGTGTAAAAGTGTTCCTATTTCTCCACATCCTCTCCAGCATCTGTTGTCTCCAGATTTTTTAATGATCACCATTGTAACTGGTGTGAGATGGCATCTCAATGTAGTTTTGATTTGCATTTCTCTAATGACCAGTGATGATGAGCATTTTTTCATATGTTTGTTGGCCTCATGTATGTCTTCTTTTGTAAAGTGTCTGTTCATATCCTTCGTCCAGTTTTGAATAGGCTTGTTTGTTTTTTTTCTTGTAAATCTATTTTAATTCTTTGTAGATTCTGGATATTAGCCCTTCGTCAGATGGGTAGATTGCAAAAATTTTTTCCCATTCTGTTGGTTGCCGATTCACTCTAATGATTGTTTCTTTTGCTATGCAGAAGCTGTGGAGTTTGATTAGGTCTCATTTGTCTATTTTGGCTTTTGTTGCCATTGCTTTTGGCGTTTTGGTCATGAAGTCCTTGCCTACACCTATGTCCTGAATGGTTTTGCCTAGATTTTCTTCTAGGGTTTTTATGGTGTTAGGTCTGGTGTTTAAGTTGTTTGTCCATCTGGAGTTAATTTTAGTGTAAGGTGTCAGGAAGGGGTCTAGTTTCTGCTTTCTGCACATGGCTAGCCAGTTTCCCCAACACCATTTATTAAACAGGGACTCCTTTCCCCATTGCTTGTTTTTGTCAGGTTTGTCAAAGATCAAATGGTTGTAGATGTGTGGAGTTTCCTCCGAGGCCTCTGTTCTGTTCCATTGTCTATGTCTCTGTTTTGGTATCAGTATCATGCTGTTTTGATTACTGTAGCCTTGTAGTATAGTTTGAAGTCAGGTAGCGTGATGCCTCCAGCTCTGTTCTTTTTGCTTAGGACTCTCTTGGCTATGCGGGCTCTCTTTTGGTTCCACGTAAAGTTCAAGGTGGTTTTTTTCCAGTTCTGTGAAGAGGGTCATAGGTAGCTTGATGGGGATAGCATTGAATCTATAAATTACTTTGGGCAGTATGGCCATTTTCACAATATTGATTCTTCATAACCATCAGCATGGAATGTTTTTCCATCTGTTTGTGTCCTCTTTTACTTCATTGAGCAGTGGTTTGTGGTTCTCCTTGAAGAGATCCTTTGCATCCTTTGTTAGTTGTACTCGTAGGTATTTTATTCTCTTTGTACCAATTGTGAATGGCAGTTCTTTCTTGATTTGGCTCTCTTTTAGTCTGTTATTGGCGTATAGGAATGCTTGTGATTTCTGCTCTGTTTTTTAAAAGTAGGAATTTAAATAAAAACAAGATAGATCCTTATACCTACCACAAAGTCTAAAATAAAAATATTGACCACACCAAGTTTCCATGACAAAACGGAACATCAGCACCCTTATATACTGCTGGCAAGAATATAAATTAGCACAACTACTTAAAATTTAGGGATTGTTTATTAAATTTGGACACATCAATTCCCTAAAAGCCAATGTTTCCACATCTATGTATATTTCTAATAAATTATGTATCACATATACATATGTGTGTTTATGCACCAAAATGTTTGTGAAAGAAAAATTTTATTAGCATAGAATGAATGAATAGATGGTAGTATATTCATTCATTCTATGGAATACTATACAACAATAAAAATAAACTAAAGCTAAATATGACAACATGGATAGATTTTCTCTAATACAATGTCAAGCAAATGTCAAGCAAAATCACAGGCTTAGGAGAAAGAATAAAATTGTTACTTTCCAAGTCTTTTGGCCATGATAATATCTTATAGTTAAAAACAAATAATTTTAAAACACCTGAAGATACTTTAGAAAAAATGGTGCACCCTCCACAAAACATAAAAAGTTTAAAAGTTTGGATCTTTTTCTCAGCAGGTATCAGTTGTAAATAATGAACTAGGGGCCAAAATGCAAAACCAAAAATGAAGCAGCTACATGTAGTTAGTAATTTGTAGTTTGAACTGTAACTGAATATTGTGGCTTCATATGCATTTTTTTATATTGTAATTTTGTCATTGATGGTTTGGACTTTAATAAGAGAAATTGCATAGTTTTTAGTATCACAGAAGTGAGACTATTTGAACAGTGTATTCTAGAAAACAATATACTAACTGAACAGAAGTGAATGCTTGTATATATAATGATAGCCTTAAACCTTTTTCTCTAATGCCTTAACTGTCAAATAATTATAACCTTTTAAAGCATAGGACTGTAGTCAGCATGCTAGACTGAGAGGTAAACACTGATGCAGTTAGAACAGATACTGATGCTGTCAGTGTTTAACACTGTGTTTAGCTGTGTTTATGCTACAAAAGTGCAATATTAGACACTAGCTGGCTAGTACTGCTGCCTCATGTAACTCCAAAGAAAACAGGATTTCATTAAGTGCATTGAATGTGGATATTTCTTTAAGTTACTTATATTGTCCTTTGTTTGAATGCAATGCCATGGAGATTTATGTGGCTGCTATTTTTATTTTCTTTGCATTACTTTGATTAACACCTTAAAGGGAGAAGCAGACATTTCCCTCTTCAGCTGACTGGCAATGGCCCTTTAACTGCAATAGGAAGAAAAAAAAGATTTGTGTGAAAATTGGTGATAACTGGCACTTAAGATCGAAAAGAAATTTCTGTATACTTGATGCCTTAAGATATTGTGTGTCCAAAGCTCTGAAAGACTTAAGATAGGCAATAATGCTTACTACAATACTACTGAGTTTTTGTAGAGTTAAGATTTGATAATAAAACACACCTGTTTAATCTCAAAAAAAAAAAAAAAAACAAAAACAGAGTTTAATTAAACTACCTAGGAAATTGGGAAATAGTTCTCGGAGCAGTTTTCTAAATTTGCATACTAGAGTCTGAGGGAATCAGAAAGCAGGCAGTTTAGATACAGTGACCATATGCTTAAGTCCACCGTGATTTAAAAAATTCTGTCCCATTGTTTCCTAGGATATATTTGCCTTTTGGTTGCATGTGTTGTTGCTATAGTTTGGGATCAGAAAATACAAACACTGCATTTCTAAAACTGTAAACAAGCAACCAAGACTATTTAAAAGGTAACCATCTGCAGTAACTATACAATTTTAAAACAATAAAATGGCTTTGAAAGAACTGACCGGATATGTGTCAGATCTCTTAAAAGGGATGTGTAGGTTTTCCTCATCTTGGAAGATCTCTATGTTGTAGAAAATAGCATCTGTGCTCACCTGGTTCCAATCTCCTATTTTGTTTCTGAGCTTTGAGCTAAAGGCTTACAATTGATTTTCCATTGGAAAAGAGAAAATCAATGATGAAATTTCTCATTGTATCCCTTCCCTTTCACTAGCCTATGCATTAATCCACAAATCCTTGTCTTGGAAGCTAGAGAAGAGTGATTAATTTCATTCCCCAGCAGAAAAGTTTTATTGAAAGGCACAAATAACCAAAACTGACACAAGATATAGAAAACTTGAACTATCACAGAAATTGAATTTATAAGTAAAAGCCTTCTCTCTCTCTCTCTCTCACACACACACACACACACAAAAAAAAACGAACAAAAAACTCTAGACCCTTATGGCTTTACAGCTGAATTCAACCAAACATTGAAAGATTGAAGCAGTTTTCTCAAACACAAACTTCTAGAAAATTGAGGAACAGTTTCCCAGACATCTATGAAACTGGTATTAATCATGATACTGAAACCAACAATACATGACAAAAAAATTATAGAATGATGTCCCTCTTGAATGCAAAATTCTTAAAATATCAAACCAAAGTCAATGGTATACAAAAGGATGATACATCATGACCAAAAGTTTTTGTGCAGCAATGTGAATTTGATCAGTGTAACTTACCACTTGATAAAAGAAAAATCATCTCTATAGATGCAGATTAAAAACATCTAACAACACTGAACCCTCAAACGTGGTAAAACTCCCAAGCAAACTTGTAATAGAAGGAAACTATTAGATAAAGGGTAGAATGAAAAATACAGTAACACTATACTCAAGAGAGGAAGATTGTACTCAATGCTGCTAAGACTCATGGCTCCGAGCCGTACAGGGAGTGAGCGTCAAAGCGCAGGCCTCAGCCCCGCAGGTGGATTCTGGAACCAGATTCCGAATCCTGCCTTCCCACAAAGGGATGCTCAGAACCTTCCCCGTGGCCTCCATGGTTTGGTGTCAGCTGCGGAACTGCGTTGAGCTGCCTTGGCCTCCTTCAGAGGAAGGGGAGTGGGGCTTGGTGGTCCCTGGCTTCCCAGCTGCGGAGCTGGAGGCATTCTGCTTGACCTGGTGGAGCCCCTGTTTCCTCGTGATGAAATGAGTGTAAGGCCACACCAGCCCTTGCAAAGCTGCTGAGAAGCCTTTGCCGAAGCCTGGAGCATGTGGAAGGTT
>PVKP010030287.1:0-28085 GCA_004027715.1 Plecturocebus donacophilus
AAAAAAAAGAAAAGTATTTTTATATAAAGTCTGAATTTAACTACAGGAACGAAGAATCATGAAAAAATCGGAATCAGTCTCATTCATTCAGACTAAGAAAAGGAGACAGGAGGTAAAAGATTTAAGGGATTGAAGAAATTGTCAAATGACATTAGAAGAGAGTGGAAGCAGAAGTTTACTGGAGAATTGAATGGGCACTAGCCGGAATCAGCATCCCAGTCGTGGGTCTATGACATGGTCTGTCTCTCAAAATTGCACCAGAGTGGGTTTCCATAACTAAGAGACAGTACAGCCACATTTTCTGGCCTGGCCCATTCCATCTGATCTTCAAGGCTGGCTGCCTTCTCACTGCCTTTATGCAGTCTTCTCTGATTTCCCATATACACTCTGATCATTATTCTAAGTAGTTGAATAGTTATTATACAACTTTGCTAATAGGCTGGAAATTGTAGCCACCTCATGATTGTTTTCTGCTAGCATTTCATGTTTTGTTTTAAATTCACTTTTATTGTCTGCTCAATGAGTCAGCAAACTTTTAACAGTCAATATCTCAGTATTTTACTACTGTTATCCTTGCAAACTTCATAGATATGCCTGACACAAAAGTATAAATATTTGAATTATAGGAGAATTAAAATGATGAAATCTGAAAATTTAATGTCAAAGCTACAGTTGATATTTCACCTCTAAGTTCTTTATTCAGTATTTATGTGCTCTTTATTGTGGCCTGTTTGGCTAAATTGATTAAGAGACATAGTTCCAAAATGGGTCAGGGTAAATTTACTGTTGGTTAGTTATTTGGAAAATCTGTCAATATTTTCAGAACCACCAGTTCTCTTGGGTGTTCTAAATTTCATTCAGTGTGAATGTTTATATATAATATATATGTATATTTATTTATACTCATGCATATGTACATAAATACATATAAAAATGAGTATATAGGCAGGACGCAAATAGTATGGCAAATTCAGACTATAATTTCACATTGTAGGGGCATGTGAGTGTGTATATACGCAACTCATATATATACACACATATACAAACACATATGTATTTATGTATAATATATAATTACATATAAATGTATATTTAAAATGTATAATACCTAATGTGTACAAGCATATCTTGTTTTATTGCATTAATTTTATTGTACTTGGCAGTGATATTGAGTTTTTTATAAATTGAAGGTTGTGGCAACTGTGGCCGGAGCAAGGCTATTGATGCTACTTTTCCAACAACATGTGCTCACTTTGTGTCTCTGTGTCACACATTTAATTCTCATAATATTTCAAGCTTTTTCATTATTATCATATCTGTTATGCATGACCTTGGATGATACTGTTATAATTATTTTGGGATGTCACAAACCACACACATGTAAGATAACAAACTTAATCGGTAAATATTGTATGTGTTCTGACTGCTCCACCAAATGGCCATTTTTGTTTCACTCCCTCTCCTAGGGCCACCTTATTGTCTGACAAACAACAATATTGAAATTAGACCTAATTAGGCCCTAACAATGGGCCTAATATTATTATTATTATTTTTTTGAGACAAAGTTTTGCTCTTTGTTGCCCAGGCTGGAGTACAATGGAGCGATCTCAGCTCACCGCAACCTCTGCTTCCCGGTTTCAAGCTATTTTCTTGCCTCAGACTTCCAGATAGATAGGATTACAGGTGTGTGCTACCATGCCCCACTAATTCTGTATTTTTAGTAGAGACAGGGTTTTTCACCATGTTTGTCAGGCTGGTCTCGAACTCCCAACCTCAGGTGATTCACCTGCCTCAGCTTTCAAAAGTACTGAGATTGCAGGCATGAGTCACTGTGCTCAGCCCTAATTTCAAAATTGTTGTGTGTCAGACAATCTGGTGGCCTCAGGCCTCTACAATGACCTCAAATGTTCAAGTGAAAGAAAGTGTGACCCATCTCTAACTTTCATTCAAAAACTAGAAACGATTAAGTTTAGTGAGGAAGGCTTGTTGAAAGCCAAGATGGGAGAAAAGCTAGGCCAAACAGGCAAGTTGTACCTGCAAATAAGTTCTTGAAAAAAATTAAAAATGCTACTCCAGTGAACATATGAATGGTATGAAAACAACAAAATCTTATTGCTGATATGGAGAACGTTTCTCTGATCTGGATAGAAGATCAAACCAGCCACAACATTTCTTTAAGCCAAAGTGCAAATCAGAACAAACCACTAACTCTCTTCAATTCTATGAAGGCAGAGAGAGGTAAAGAAGCTGCCGAAGAAAAGTTGGAATATAGTAGAGATTGGTTCATGAAGTTTAAGGAAAGATGCCATCACCATAAAAAGTACAGGGTGAAGCAGCAAGTACAGAAAGTTATTCAGAAGATCTCTCCAATATCATTGATTAAGGTGGTTACATTAAACAACAGATTTTCCATAGAGTTAACACTTCCTTCTATTGGAAAAAGATGCTATTTAAGACTTTCATAGCTAGAGAGGAAATGCCAATGCCTAGCTTCAAAACTTTAAAGGTCAGGTTAACTCTTCTATTAAGGGTCAATGCAGCTGGTAACTTTAAGTTGAAGTTAATGTTCGTTTACCATATGAAAATCCTAGGGCCCTTAAGAATAATGTTAAATCTACTCTTTCTGTGCTCTGTAAATGGAACAGCAAGGCCTAGATGCCAACATGTTTCATGCAATATGGTTTACTAAATATTTTAAGCCCACTATTGAGATCTATTACTCAGAAAAGAAAATGAGAACCAGGAATTCATAATATTACATCAACTTAGTTGATAAAACAGTGGCAAGTTTTGAGAGGGTTGACTTCAATTTTGAAAGAAGTTTTACTGTGGGTAAATACTATCAAGCTGCATCGCATGCTACAGAGAAATTTTTCTTGAAAGGAGGAGTTTATCAATGTGGCAAACTTCACTGTGTCTCATTTTATGAAATTGTCACAGCCACCCTAACCTTTGACAACCACCACGCTATCAGTCAGCAGCCCTTAACATCAAGACGAGACCATCCACTAGCAAAAATATTACAGCTCACTGAAGGTTGAGATGTTCACTGGCATTTTTAGCTATAAAATATTTTTAGATTGGCTGGGCGCAGTGGCTCACGCCTGTAATCCCAGCACTTTGGGAGGCCGAGGTGGGTGGATCACAAGTTCAAGAGATCGAGACCATCCTGGCCAACATGGTGAAATCCCATCTCTACTAAAAATACAAAAAAATTAGCGGGGCGTGGTCATGCGCACCTGTAGTCCCAGCTACTCCGGAGGCTGAGGCAGGAGAATTGCTTAAACCCAGGAGGTGGAGGTTGCGGTGAGCCGAGATCACGCCACTGCACTGCAGCCTGGTGCCTGGTGACAGAGTGAGACTCTGTCTCACACACACACACACACAAAAATATATATATATATATATATATATATATATATATATTTTAAATTAAGGTATGAACTTCTTTTTAGAAATCATGCTATTACACATTGAATAAACTCTAATATAGAAATAACATATGTTTTATGTGCATTGGGAAACCACAAAATTCATTGACTCATTTTATTGTGTTGGTCTGGAACTGAACCTTGAATATCTGTAGGTATGCCTGTGTAAATAAATGTGTGTGTGTATATATAATGAGTGTGTGTGTGTGTATGTGTATATATATATATATATATATATATATATATCTTTGTATTATATATATTGAATATGGAAAGAATGCTATAAATTTGCCATACTATTTGCCTTATTATATATGCGTGTGTGCATTTATGTGCATATATTCTTTGGACCAGAAAGTGTGTGTTAGTGTACTTAATACACATAGAGGGACGGGTTTTGGGGGGTGGGAGAGAGAGAGAATTACATCATTATGTAAGGGAGTTTAATTTAAATTTGCTCACAATATCATATACACACATACACACATACATAAAACATATTCTGTCAGATATCATTTTCAAGATCTGGAATTGTTTAATCACATGTTTCCCATATGTAGTTGATGCAGCATGACAAATATAATTACATGCAATCTATACAACCAATTCCAAGTGGTGAATAAAACCTATGAAAAATGGTGATTTAAGATACTCCTGCAAACCACAATTACAGAGACATAAAACCCTCCAGGAAAGAAACATTTATTCCAACAACCTGTTTATTGCCACAGAAGAAACTTGTAATGAGTTTTATAAACTTTGCATCAAAGTTGATTTTTTCAAGAAAAGTGGATGGGAAAAAAGTAGTTAATTTTTATCTTGCATCAGCTTATGGGCAGTTGGAAATGACAATATCCATTTTCACTTGGGCAAATTGAGCCCCAAAGAGTACATCTATCAAGCCATGTTGAGCCAGGAATTGACTTCTTTCTTGACCTAGGTCCTTGAATTTTCCTCGGGGCAAAAGGAAAACCAGCCAGATTTCATTAAGCATGATTTCTTCCTCCAACAGGCTTTCAGTCTAAGTTGTGTTTTATTTAGAATCCACACACAGGGGAAAGCAGCAGCGCAGTGCCCTGCTAGAAATGAGCAATAACATTCAAAGGAAAATTGGAAGCTGAAGATCTAATCATTAACAACAGATGGTTCAACTTGAATCCGATAAACAAGTTTTGTTGTTTGCTTTCCTTCCCCCTCTTATCCACTTGAATGGCCTGTGTGAGTGTGTTTGCATGTGAAAGTGCTGGGCCCTGTTTCACCAGTGTACATGGCTCACCTGATTGAAGGAACACTTTTATGATCAGGCTGGAATCTTTATAACTTGAAAGACACTTGACAGTCTGATGGTAAAGTCTGTAGCATGCCTGCCCTATTTGTTTTCTTTGCGAGAGTTTAGCGACTACTGTGTTCCTTAATGTGCTCTGACAAAGCCTCTTTATCTGGTCATAGTGCTTTTCTTTGTCTGGTGTTTGCTTTCCTAAAAGCACAAACCCAAAGAACATTTGTTGTGCCTGCTTTGAATCTGCCCTCCTCTTTTTTGTGTTCTATTTTAGAGAAGAAAAAGAGGTGGCATATTAAGAACATCATATTAGACAATGTGATGTACATTGGGACTCTGTATCAGAAAATATCATAGGCATGATAGACATGCACATATGGTCACCAAATTGCAGCTCCTGGGAAGCAAATAATCACGTTTTAATTTTTCACCACATTGCATAGTGGGCATGTCCTTAATACTCTCCAGAATGAAATATCTTTTTAAACATATAAGTAGTTCAGATGTTATTCATGTGTAGTGGATTACTGTTTCCTTAATCTCTTAAGGTATTGGAGAAGTAGGTGACAGAAAAATATATAACCTATTTAATGGAAGGAAGGAAGGAAGGAAGCCACCAGCAAGAAAAATTCTTCATCTTACTATAGTTACTATGACTCTCCAAAACTCCTTTAGATGAGAAACCAGCAGAGGCATCTTTTGCTTTATTTAAATGAGTCCACCTCTTTCTCTATTTAACTTAAAGGTGACTTGAGTCCCCTCCAAAGACCCAGTGGTCATGCACCTAGAGCCCCTGAGGGTACTTCTTCTCACTGTGGAGTTCTTCCCAATTTAATACTCGCCCAAGGGAACCAGGGTTTATTGAATCCCTCTGCTGGCCTCTCTGTTTTCTTTTATGAACTTTCACTCTGATTGTCATGGATTTATTTACTGAAGAAATTCCTCCCTGTAAAGTATGAAGGTGAATGAGGCAGAGGAAGGATGAGAATTAAAACTTACCCTGTTTAGCCTCATAATCCTCATAATCATAACAAATGTAAAATAAAATGTTTTCGTTTGCCAAAATTAACTTGTATTGGTGAGAGTTCTCCAGAGAACCAGAACCAATAAAATATGTAGGAAAATTAATAAGAAGAAATTAAGTATAGGAATAGGCTTACGTGGTCGGTCATAGAGTTTGAGAAGTTCTATATCTGCCATCCACAAACTGGGGAATCAGAAAATCCTGTGGTATAATTCAGCCCATATCTGAGGGTGGGAGAATCTGGAGACCAATGATATAATTTCTGAAAGCCCAAGTACTGGGAATGCTGTTGTCTGAGGACAGAAGAAGATGAATGCCCCCCAGCTCAAGCATACGGGGAAATTACCCTTCCTCTACCTTTTTGTTCTATTGAGGCCCTCAGTGGATTAGGTGAGGCCCATCAGCATTGATGAGGTTGTTCTTTACTCAGTCACCTGATCCAAATATGAATCTCTTCCAGAGACACCCTCAGAGACACACCTAGAAATAATGTTTTACCAACTACCTCGGATCTCAAAGCAATTAAGTTGACATATAAAATGAAACCTCACAAGTTCACCCCTTGTCAGCTTGGCATTTATGGCCTCCTCCTTATATCATATTTAATCTCCAGACAAAGACACTAACAAGGTCATAATTCTAGCTAACATGATACAATTATTGTTTCACCTGGGTAAGATTCTGATTTACAGGCAATCAGTCATAATCCCACAGAGGATAGCTTTGAACCATTGACTCCTTAGCCAAATACATATAACAAATACCTCATGTTGACACATAAAATTAAGCATGACATAGTTAACATTAGTATAATGCTTCTGCTATATTATTTAAAAAGATGTGTGGTCTCTTTTAAAAGAAAATGTAGCGTTAGTGACATTGCAAAAGGCTAACTTCTGCAAGTCACAGACTAGGAGGAGATCTTCAAAATATATACATCCAATACATCCAATAAAAAACAGATACTCAGAATTTATATAGAAATCTTCCAACCACTTTTAGTAAAGACTAACAACTCAAACAAAAATTGGCAAAATATATATTAACAGGCATTTCACAATGAAAATATTTAAAAGTCTAATAAATATCCAAAATAAGACATCAGGTGACTCTAATTAAAGAATGCATTGATCAAAGGGCTAAAAGTAAAAAGATAGACAACATCAAGGGTTGGCAAGGATGTCAAGCAAGTGGAAATCTTTTATAACACTGTTGTGTCTAGTGATCAAATATTAGAAGATTGGTAATATTTACCAAACTAAATTTATGCCTCCTCTATACCTGAGAAATCTTATTTCTCAGTATATTTCAAAAAGAAATTAGTATTCCTGACTTCTTTCTTCCCTAATGTTTAACATATAAAATTGTTTGCCTAGAAGTAGAGTGTCAGTGTCTGTACAATCCTGGACCAAGGCATTCTTGGAGGTCTGGTTTTATAGAAGAAGCAATACACGGTCATTGGGATGAAATAGGGAAGGAAGGAAGAGCACTAAAATGAACGGAAGACTCATCCAATCTAAATAATAAAGTAGTGCTCAGGTTTTGATGGAAGAAGACAGAAAATAGTATCATTCTGGTCCAGTATCGAAAGCCAAGGACAGCAGAGTTTGACAGTAGTGGAAAGCGCAGGCCCAGAATTTCTAGGCAGTTCTCAATGTCAAAAAATCTTTTAATCCCTGTGTCAGGGAAGTATACCAAAGTAAAGTTAAGGTCAAGCCCCAAAGATAAGGAATTAAGAGAAATAACAGATTATTTCAAGGTCCAAGAGATGCTATCTTGGCTGCAGGGCCAGGCTCTGACAGCAGCAGATTGCTAGCATGGATGTTAGAGTTATGGGTAGAAGCTCCTGAGATGGCAAAATGTGCTGACAAATGATCACAGCCACGGGAGGGAGCTTACCCTACCCTCTCCAAACCCAGAAGTAGAAACAGCAGACTGCCCTCCAACTCCCTCACTAACGGGGAAGAAAAGCTTAGAAAGTATAGTCAGGCTGAGTTCTAATTAGTTTGGGGACTGGGCTAAGCTGGGGATTCAGACGGTAAGTTTGCAGTAGGCAGATTTGGTAGGAAGGACAAGGGCAGCCAGGTTCTGCCTGGGGACAAAGTTTTCTCTATCTACATACCAAGAATTAGCACAATGGATTAAAGGAATAGTCCAAGAACTGATCGGCTTTTTAGTTTATTGGGTGACTAAGTCACAAACTTAGTGGGACTTAGTTACCAAATACACTGACTGACTGGCTAAGTAAATAATAAACTGTGACTTCAGTTCATTAATTCCAGTACACTAACTCTTGTAAGGAGGGATTAAAATATCAACCAGTACTGTGGAAACATCTCATAGTCTCAGATAGTAGCTATAGAGTCAGCTCTCCATATCCACAGATTCCTTATCCATGGATTCAATCAATAATGAATAAAAAATATTCAAAATAAACCAAACTAAAACAATATAAATAGCACAACAATAAATGATAATTTTTTAAATATGGTAAAACAATAATTGACATAGTTACATTGTATTAAGTATTATAAGTTGTCTAAAGATGATATAAAGAGCTATTGTAAGTAGTCTAGAGATGATATGGGAGAATGGGGGTAGGTTGTATGCAAATTCTGCATTTCACTGATACTGCTGGTTAAGTTTAGATGAACACAGTTAATGGGTGGAAATGTTTACAGTCTGCATATATTTTAGTTTATTATTAATTTTGTAGTAAATTGTGCATTTCCAAGGATACTTGAGGTTAATTGTCATATTAAAAATGTACAATATGGTTTTTTAGTTCTACCTTGCTGAAGTTTGCTGTACTTGTCAATCACTTGTTGAGCTAGTAGTTATCAATAATGGAAAACAAGGGAAACTTGACTAGGAAAAAACCAGAGGGATTGTAAAAATTGTTTTATTGACTCTTCCCTTTTATTTTTTAATAATAGCTATTAAAGAGTATAACTTCAATGTTTAATGCTAATAATATATATTTGAGTAATAACTACTGTATACCTACAACATTGCAATTAAAGCTAAATCACTTATTAAATCAGTCTTTTTTTTTTTTTTGGTAGATATTTGGCTAATCTTAATGCTATATTTTGAGCCCCTTGAGAAAAGAAGGCAAGTCTTTCACATAGCTTTACTCCCAACCCTAACGTGTTGATTGAAACATCAGGGGCTCTCAATGGTAATAAAAAGGATAACTGACTAGCTGTGGCTTATGGTGCAATTGTTTCCAGTTCTTCCTGCTGCCTTCAAGCAATAGGAGTATGCATTTCTGCTTGTGTGCTGCAATTTTAATGCTAGCCTTGTCCGTATATAAGCTTAACTTTGATCAATAATATGTGGATGTGGCATGTACCATACCTGAGCAGAAGTTTTTAAAGACATTGTGAGGTTTCACCGACCCTCTTAATCCTGGAAAAAAGAAGCCTTCAGAGTCACATAGGACCTCTAACAATCTGCAGCAAGAGGTCTGTTCCTAGAATGTAACTTGAGCAGGAAACAGACCTTTGATCTTGAAAGCCACTGAGATTTTATATAATGAATATACTCCATCATTTGAATCAGCAGAGGACACTTGTCACCAGTTGAATGCTTAGCTTAACCCAAAGACATGTTTATCTATCCATGGTATAGTTTATAAAACTAACTGAGCAGTGGAATAGACTTCTCCAACTTGTGACAAGTTCAGGAATGGGTCTTAACTTGCCCCTGTGAGCTAGGTATTCTGATCCCCATATTGAGAATCAGGCCAACTACAGATCCAATCCAACAGGACAGGATTTAAAGTATAGAGTAGGTTTTCACATAAAAGGTAAGAAAAGGAATGAGTCCTGTTTTGGTTGTGTTAAGCAGGAAGTCTGTGGTCAGAGTTTAGTTATCATAGAGTAAGGATACGATGCAATGAACTGTGAGACTCTATCAGTTCTTATTTCCTGTTTTTTTAATTGTTTTGCTTTTCACGTCTTAGCAAAAGCCTTTGGAAAAGTATTGCCCACTCCCCTCCTATTCTAGTTAAACCATAGTGATAAGAAGCTTTTGGTTGCAACCTGTTTTAATTAATGCTGGTATTTTTCATTCCTGTTAAATTCCTGAAAAAAATTGAATTTTCATAAATGGAATGCATTAGGCTGCAAATAACAAAAAACCCAACTTAAGACAGCTTAAAAGTAAGGTTGTATGTAAACTGTTCACGTCACTGAAAGACTAAAGATTCAGTAGGGACCATGTTTCTCTTTCCTTTTCTTTTCTTTTTTTTTTAATACTGTAAGTTCTGGGGACGGAATGTGCAGGTTTGTTACACAGGTATACACGTGCCTTGGTGGTTTGCTGCATCTATCCCCCTGTCATCTACATTAGGTATTTCTCCTAATGTTATCCCTCCCCAATCCCCCCACCCCTTGCTACCCCTCTCTTAGTCCCCCCGCCCCCTGACAGGCCCCAGCCTGTGATGTTCCCCTTCCTGTGTTTATGTGTTCTCATTGTTCAACACCAACTTATAAGTGAGAGCATCTTATGGTGTTTGGGTTTCTCTTCTTGTGTCAGTTTGCTGAGAATGATGGTTT
Organism: Plecturocebus donacophilus; assembly: GCA_004027715.1. Classification (NCBI taxonomy): domain Eukaryota; kingdom Metazoa; phylum Chordata; class Mammalia; order Primates; family Pitheciidae; genus Plecturocebus; species Plecturocebus donacophilus. The sequence goes on from PVKP010030287.1 coordinate 10,297, forward strand.
CCAGCTTCATCGATGTCCCTGCAAAAGACATAAACTCATCCTTTTTTAACAGCTGCATAGTATTCCATGGTGTATATGTGCCACATTTTCTTTATCCAGTCTAGCATGGATGGGCATTTGGTTTGGTTCCAAGTCTTTGCTATTGTGAACAGTGCCACAATAAACATACATGTGTATGTGTCTTTATAATAGAATGTTTTATAATCCTTTGGGCATATACCCAGTAATGAGATTGCTGGGTCAAATGGTATTTCTATTTCTAGATCCTTGAGAAATCTCCACACTGTCTTCCACAGTGGTTTAACTAATTTATTCTCCCACCAACACTGTAAAAGCATTCCTATTTCTCCACGTCTTCTCCAGCATCTGTTGTCTCCTGATTTTTCAATGATCACCATTCTAACTGGCATGAGAGGTATCTCATGTTTCTCTTTTCTTTGATACCATCAGTGCCATTGCATCTTTGTGTATGTTTTGGCTGAAACTTACTTTCATTATATGAATATATATGTGAAAAAAATACAAAATCAGGACTAGGGAAATGTTCTGTTCATCAAATTGAAAAGAAAAAAAAACCTGTTCTTTAATTTGGGGATAGAAACTCTCACTCATTGATTTGTTTAATTTTGCTCAACTGCCTTCTCTCAGGATCACCAATAGTTGTCAGGAAATGCCATGCATGTGCACACTACGCACTGGTTGGCATAAGCCTGGATGCCTGAACCCATCACTGACAAGAATTCTGGGACTGTGCTCAGCTTTCCCTGAATCTCATCAGTTAGGTGGAGGATGGAACTATTAGGGATTTGGTTGGTATAGGAGAATGGGTTGCGGATGCTGGGCAAGCAATCTAAAGGGTTTGCACAAATGGCACAGAGCTTAAATACTGAATAGTAGAATTCAAATGGGTCTAGTAATAATTTTTATTTTCTCCCCCAAAGTCCTCCTATTTGCCTTCAGAATAAATGAATACTCAGCTCATCTCTTTACTGTCCCTTGAGTGTGTCTACATCTCACACCTTTGTGCTTATATTGGTCCATCAGTCATAGATGACTTTCTGTAACAGATCTACTCATTAAAATTCTATATCTCCTTCAAGGACTGGTTAAATTATCTCCTCCTTGGAATCTGTCCTGATTAATTCAGTCCACAGTGATCTCATCTTCATATGACCCATATAGTACTTGTTGTCAGAACAACTAATTTATTAATTACTAACATACTATTGATGATATAATCTGTACCCAACATTGTTATTTCTTACTATTTCATTAACCTTTGCATATGTTCTAAGCCTTTCATTCCGTATTTTACTGTAAGATTTGATTTCCAAAGGAAGAGATCGTCTTATTCATTGTAGATAGTTTTAAAAATAACTTTCCATGAAACGTAGAGTACATAGTCTTATATATACTTTGTTTTTTTAATAAATATTGAGTGTTAAAATTAACATTTTAGGGGTGACAAATATTGCTTTCAAATATTTGTTAATACTAAAATCTATTGAAATACAAAATTCCTTTACATATATATGTAAACTTTTTTTTAAATGCTAGCCTGGATAAATGGAATTTAAAAGTGAGAAGGATTATTCTTCATCCTTTAAGATAGTTGGAACAAGCAATGCCCATTTATAGAAGGAGCCTCTTGTACAAAACATCCATCTTAAGATTTATTGAGGTCTGGTTATTTCCAGAACTCAGATGCAGTTTGAATCACATATAATGGGCCAGAGTTTGGGAACTGTAATTTTAAAAAACATCAGGGTCTCCCTTATTGAGATTTATCCTCTGGCCCAGTTTTCATGGACAACTGTGTCCTAGAGATGCTTGTAATAGCACAGTGAATGAAAACAAAAAAAGAGATTGTGTTTTTTGTTTGTTTGGACATATGAAATAAGAATCAACAATTTGGAATTCATTAATCCCCTCTTCAAATATTTATTGAGTATCTATCATTGCCTATTTGAAAAATAAGCAAGCTATGTTCTAAATTTAAGTTTTGATTTCACTGTAAATCAAAATTACACAGGGAGGCAAAATAGAGATCAGAGCCTGAATTTCAGATTTCATAGTTAATGTCTTTATTCTCACTGCCTCCACAGATCTACCCTGATGCTCCACATGTTTTCCTGAGATTTTCTGATTATTTGGCACTTGAATGTTCATGATGGCTGATAGAAAGTTGGGCTGAGTCTGTGGCCATGAACTTCAGCAAAGGTAATTGCCCCACCTGCCTTTTATCTCTGCTATGTATACACATTGGATGGAGAAGCTTACTTGACTTCATTAGCTGCTGTGCTCCAGGCAATGCTCATTCTAGTGATTGGCAGAAAGGCTGTTATTCTCCTCCTAATTCCCTTGCCTAGCCTATTAGCATACCCCTCTCTCCACTCAAATGTTCTGCCAGGCACAGTTTGAATCATGTGACCTAATCTGAAAGGACCCTGTAGTGACTTACCAGACCATTTCTAGTATTAATTTGGTATAATTCATCTCAAAAAATGCAATTAGGCATTATAAATTATTCTTTTTCAATTAAATATTTAACCACTACAGAAACAAGGTCCTAAATGCATTAATTTAAAATCTTTCTCTATTCAGAAAGCCAAAATAACTGAGATTCTTTTTCCTAGAAGTGAGAAATTATTTGTAAAGAATGCAATAAAAATAAGAAATATTTTAACTTAATATGTCAACAAAATAATAGATATGGCTGTATTACTCTCTTACAAATCAATTATAATAATAATGCAACTTTATATGAGTTTACTTTTATTTAATTAGTTGCATCAGATGTGCTGTAATTGTTAATGCATCAAAGTATAAATGATGAAATAAGGTTAAACGGCAGTTCCCAAAACATGTATATTTTACATTGTGGGAAAAATCACAGCAAAATATCATAAATAATGTAAACTATAATCTAAAATGTTAGGTTTGTTAGAAATCATTTTTTGATGAGGAGAGTGAAAAAAAAGAAGAGAAATAACTTTCACAAAGGTATTTTCTTTCTTTTTTTTTTTTGTCCTAGTTAACAGGTGTTTACATAACAGAACAAAAGCTCCCAGGCAGTAAGTCATGTATTCCCAACTTTTCTTTATTTATAACAATCCTGATGTCTCCAAGGAGTGAAGAGATTTGGTCAAGGTCAACCCAGTACCTGGTTTATTAGAGAACTAGAATTAAAGTCCTGATTTTATGAACTCTCAGGAAGGGCAGAGTTATTCAACTTCATAATGCTTCTTCTCAGTCTCCAGTAATGCTTATGAAACATACATTTCTCTTTGATTCTCAGAAATTTCCCCCTATGGCTAACACAATTTACTTGATATGTGAGAACATTGTACAAAATAAAAGTTGCATTGAGTCACAGGGAAATAAAAAGCTTACCCTATTCTGTGCTACTAAATACAGCTGATACTTCAAATGCTGAAGGGTGATAATTTAAACAAAATTGACACTGTGTTGGTTTTATGGATTTCTAATGTGTTTCATCTTGTGTACATTGGACATATTGATGCCTTAGCTTCTGCTGCATCTAATACTGAGGTTTGGAAATTTATACAAATCGAAAACCGCAGGCCTCCTTCAAAACACAGACAGGCACAAATACTGCTTTTTGCTCCCATCTGTAGTTTATTTGCTTAGTAAAAACTACATGCTTCAGGAAGAAAAGAACAACATTTGGTTAAAAATTTATGCAATATCTTTTTAGACTTTATCTTACAGAAGTTTACCAGATTTCTTTCTCATTAATATTTGGACATTTTGCTTACATCGTTCTCTCTTTCCACTTGCTATCTCTGTAAAATTGGCAAGATTTTTGGAACTTAAGACCAAGTTCTGTGTAATGTCACATCTGGGAAAACAAGAACGAAAACCAAAAAAAGCAAACAATAACAAAACAAGATGTCTTATCATTAAGACAAAGACAAAATAAATGTATAAAAACTCCACAGGCACAACATAAATGAAACTGAAGAGCAAGGTAGAGGTTCACCTGAGTTTTCTTGGCATACATGAATATCTTCCCCACTAAACATACTCTCGTATTTAGTATATTCTCATATTTCCCACTAAATAAACTCTCATATTTCCTTTAAAGCAGAAAAAAAAAGTGACCCTTTATTCCTTTTGGCAGGTTGGTGTAGAAAAGAATGTCTATGTATGAGTGTATCTCTGTATTTTCACCCATCTACATATTCCTCTAGCTCTCTTTCTGTTATAGTTTCTGTCTTCTAGAACACTTTATTTTTCCCCCAGAACACATGGTGTAAAAATGTCTATATTTGTGCTTTTGTAAATGGAGAAAATGGCCATGTTTTAGAAATTCCAAACCATAATGTGTGGTTTCAGTATGGATTTTTTTTTCACAATTTGTGAATGTAATGACATTAAAATTCTTCCAAGCATATACACTTTTAAGAGTTAGACTTTTAATGACTTGCATATATTAGAAGACATATAAATACACACATGTACAGATATTTATTTGTTGTTGTCTGACTGGAACAGCCATATTTAGGGTCTCTCCTGCCATCCTAAAAGGCACATAAAAGAATCCCGAATGCAAAGTCAAGCCGATAGATTTCTGAATGCAAAGAATGTACATAAAACACTTTAAGAAGGCCCCATTGTCATTGGAAAATTTGGCATGTATTTGGCCCATTACTCCCTATCTTTTTGTGGCTTTAGAGTTTAGAAACTAATCCAAATTGTAGTTATTATGCTTAGTGATATGGTTCATTTAATTTTTTATTTTTTAAAATAAACAGTCATAGATAATTTGATACTTTTTGAGACAAAAGTGAAGCAGAATATTTTAAACTGGGATTGGCTCGAGAAAATCTGAATTGCATAGTCATTGATTGTATGTATCTGTAAATGGATATTCCCTTGGTTCCCCCAAAGATTTGAGGTAGCTAACAAAGAATGAAGAAGAATAAGAAAATTGATCTCATAGAAATAAAAAATAGAAGAGAGGATACTAGAAGCTGGGAAAGATAGGAGAAAATGGGGTATATGGAGAGATTTATTAAAGAATGTAGAATTACATGTAGGTAAGAGGAATATGTATAGTATAGCACTGTAAGGATGACAGTAGTTAACAGTAATATACAGAATAGTTTCAAATAGCTAGATGAACAATACCGAATATTCTCCATATGAAGAAATGATAAATGCTTGAGATGATGAAAATGGTAATTATCATGATCTGATCTCTATTTATATGTATTGAAAAATCACTATGTACCTTGTAAATATATATAATTACTATGTGTCAATTAAAAAAAAAATGACCCAGATTTTTAAAAGTAATGTGAAAAATAAGATAGTTGGTGCAAAGGGTAAACAAAGTAAACATGAAATGGTCATTTTCAGATTTGGCTGTAAGTTTCCTTGTGGTTTAAAGAAAGAGAGTATATGCACAGTATATATGATGCATACTCATTAAATATTTGTTGACTTCATCAAGGATTGCTAGTTCATGAATTATGGTTGTAATATTATTTGTGACCATATAACAAAAGTACAAATAATCATGTTAAATAGGTTTGTATGGTGTATGAATACATCAAAAGAGTTGCCTTTTATGATTTGTGCTTATTAAGCTCTGAATGTAATGCTGAATTTCAGAGACCAGTATTGCATCTACATAGGTCATTTATTTTGTTAATAAATGAGGCAGCCAAAAATCAGACTTCTCAGAAATCCAAAATTTACCTAAGTGACTAAAAATTCAACATTTTAAAGTAAATTTAAAAATAACACATTTCAGAAAACAAAATTTGAAAAGAATTTAAAAATAAAAATAAAATAAGATGCAAATAAATTATCTCTTTCTCATTGTCTCTTCATTCTCAGATGGATTGGCTATTTTGATTGAATTGACCTCTCAGGATAATCCAAGGAATTAATATTTCTCTGTGGTTAGGCAGAAGTTACTTGAAGGTGATTAACCCATTGTTCTGATCTAGGATGGTCATAGCAGCCTTTCTTTCCTGGAACATTGTAAATTTTAAGCAGGGAGTGGTTGAGGGTAGAAGAAACTCTATAAACTATCAGATAAACTGAGAAGAGAAAAAAGCAAGAACACACTTTAGCTTTCAGAGAAGGTATCTCAAAGATTCCTTCCATTTTTTTTTGGCCTTATTCACCCTTAAAAAAAAAACTACGTGATTGGAGAAATACCATGGGCCTGAGAATTCAAGAAATTTATAAACTTTCATAAGCTTATGTTTTGGTTTCAACTTGCTCATTAATCAGCCTGACACATAGTAGGTAATCATTCATCATCAGTCTTTGTTACCAGGAAATACTGATGATCTCAGAATCTTCATTCCCATATTTGTAAATACGAAATTTAGAAAAGCTAAATTTTCTTTGAAGAGTAATATCCAAGCTATTCAACAGAACAAATGTGACTATAGAAGTGGAATCACTGATGTGTTTGATCACAGCCTGTTTGGAAAAGTCTGCATACTGAAAAGTTATGAAACTCTTGTTTAGAATTTGTGTTATTTAAGAATACCTCAAATGAGAGTTTTTTCTTAATGTTTAACATAATTAAAGCTCAAAAAAATTGAATGGCAACACATGGTAAGGGGAATTTTAGAATTACTGGCTTACCAAACAAAGGTAGCACAGCCAAGAGGTCTAAGAATTACTGGCTTACCAAAAATTGGTAAACAAATTATACAAACAAACTTCTAAGCCTGTCTATTCAATTAATAAATATTTGTTAAGGAAGTAGAATTCTAACACTCTTTGTGGTACCAATAATAGGGGCGTGAAGGAGATGAAGTCTGTTCCTTCAATGAGTTTATATTCTAGTAGGGCACATGTTCTTTTAACAAATAATTACTTTATTGATTATTTAATTAGAGTTAAGATAATGAAGAGGAAATGTAGTGTGATAAAAGTGAATTATAAAGGGATATGATAAAGTCTGGGGTCTAGAGGATAGCTTTTATAAGAAAATGATATTAAAGTGGAGTAATAAAATTCAATTATTCATCAAGGGAGGTCCTTTCAAGATCCATTGTGTTATTCTCTTCTACCATTGCAAGAGATAATGTGCTACTTTATTATTTGTATGGGTGGGGTGGGGGTGGAGTGGTTGGCAAGAATCAGTTCCACCCTAACTTCCCAGTTCTCCTCCCAGACACTTCCACTCTAGTCCAGTGTGAAAAGAAAGAGAGAGAGAAGAGTGGGGTGGGGGGAGAACTCTCTCTCTCTTTTTTCCGTATGTGTGTGTGTGTGTGTGTGTGTGTGTGTATGAACACATAAGGTGATTAAACACATTTAATGATTCATTAAACACATTTAATGATTATTGAAAGAACAATTCTTATAGGTTTTCATTAATCCTGTATTCTGAATAATTCATGATAGCTCTATCAGACTGCAAGACAGTTTCTGAGAGCAGGGTTTTTTTTTTCTGGTTTTTGTTTTTTGACATAGGAATGGGAGAATGGGGTATGTTATGAAACTGTTGGAGGAGATGATGGTGATTTCCTCCCTCTGGATTTGATAATTTAGTATGTGCTATGGCTTGTTTTGCTACGTGCGCTTGTTGTTTCATGTGTGCTTGGTCTTTCCAACTAGACTAAATGCATGCTTTCCATCACTGTCTCTAGCACAGGACCAACTATTTACACATTTGTTGATGAGTACCCAGGATGACACTGGGAAGGTGACATCCATTATCCTTGACAAAGCAGCTGTCCAGTTGGTCAGTTTTCATACTACCTTCTATTTCTTGATCATGTAGGATTAGAAGTGAATTATCAGTAGGTTGTTATGTCTTTGTAATGATCCTGAAAATGGTGGAGCTGTCTGTGTCCTGAATGTTCTTTTGCTAGGTTAAAATCAGGAAGCTGTAGTTGCAAATGTCATGAATATGTATGAGTGTCCTAACTGTTGCTCCTACCTCTCTTCCTTCCCGATTGGTGACTGGATGTCTCCTTCTGAGAACACTACATCTGCCTTCCAAAGACTTTTGTACTGGGGGGAGGAGTGATCAGTTATTCTGTTTTGTCAGATGGCAGGGTATTTTTTTTTTTCTGATGAATCTTAGGAAAATACCAGTCTCTCTCTTTCTGTCAGCCTCTCCCTCTCTTTTCCTTCAGCTGCTCTTCCCACCCCATATAAGCACAAACTGCCTTTTTTTAAGAAAAAAAAAAAAAAGCAAAAACATGAGAATGGATGGCAGGAATTTGCAGTGGCAGATTTTTGAAAGAATACATTTCTCTGCTTTCTTTCTTTCTACACTCCAAAGACATCCCACATACACAGATGTGACAACTTTTTTAAAGCTAATTTGAGCGAATGCCTGTCTGGCGACTTACTCTGGGAATAGTTACACTTGCCCAAACTGAAGTTATGCCTTTGTAGAGGTGACACTGACGGCATGCTATTACCGCACACTCAGAAAAGAGACACTAGGAGAAAGAAAAAGAAAAAGATATGAAAATGAAGTTTGTGTGGTAGTGTTTTTGAGGATCTTTGTTAATGGGACCAAAATAGAGGCATTTGCCCAAATGTAACTGCTTTTGTAAAAATAGCTAGCTGGGAGGCATCTGGTTTGGGCTTCTTTGTTTTCCTTAATAAAGACATTCCTCAAATTCAGCAAACGGGGAGCAAATCCAGGGGTCTCCACTAAAAATTTGTGGGAATGGAAAGGTGGCAGTTCTTCCCAGATTTGTTTTTAAATGTTACCTTTTCCATTTAGTGCACACTTACTTGTGTCGAAGTTCTCAGGCTGTGTTTTGAAAACCAGTGTTGTTCAATCAAACTCATAGTAGCATTATTATCAAACTGATAAAGGCAGGCAAAGGCATTTGGGAATGGAGAAGAAAGCAACCTTTCCTGTGTCTGGGTTGTACATTACAATTTCATGTCATCCACTTGAACAACTGTGCTCTTTTCGTCCTTTCTACCTCTTCTCCGTATCTTCCCTTTCCTTCTTTACTTCATCTCCTTGTATTCCTCCTTTAATCAATGCAGCTTACATTTCTGTTTCTACTTATGTGATGCATTGGGGGATACGGGAATGCATAATGCATTTGTGGGAACATAAAGAATATTATAGGCTGCTCTTGCCCTCAGGAGTTTGCTGCTATTTGAGAAGACATGATATATATGCATGAAATGTTGAATAAAGATTCAAGATTTGAATGGCAATATAGGAATATACATCAGATGAGCAATAAGTGCTATCAGCTTTTAGTTGAGAGATCAGTGCAGAAGGCATGGTCAGAAAAAACCTTTTGTTAAGTTCTTTCACTCTTCTGGAAGCAGATGAAGCTTATATAAATGCTTTAGGTTTTTATCGGATTATCTTACAGTGCTTTGGCTCTCTATTTTCCAATATGTTTTCTAAATATTACTGAGCTTTCAAAATTTTGATTAAATTTTACCTTCTCTATAAAAAATGCTGTGGTCTTTTCGGCCCATGGGCATCTGATCCTCTGAATTTCTCTATGTCAGTGCTTCTCTACCATGTATGGAACAGTGGACAACACTTTTTTTCATTTCCTTTTTTTTGGGGGATGGAGTCTCACTCTGTCGCCCAGGCTGGAGTACATGGCACAAACTTGGCTCACTGCAACCTCTGCCTCCTGGGTTCAAGTGATTCTCCAGCCTCATCCTCTCAAGTAGCTGGGATTACAGGCACATGCCACCATGCCCAGCTAATTTTTGTATTTTTAGTAGAGATAGGGCTCCACCATGTTGGTCAGGCTGGTCTCAAACTCCTGACCTTGTGATCCTTCTGCCTCGGCCTCCCAAAATGCTGGGATTACAGGCGTGAGCCACTGTGCCTGGCCCACGTTCTCTACTTTCTACTTTGTTTTGTGTGTATAAATTAAGTCCTATTTTTTCTTTCAAAATGCCTTCTTTTTTGAGAGAGAAGGATTTTTGTACTCATACACAGCTCATAGGACCACATGCATCCACTGTCATTAATTTATGTAAGCATATTATTAAGTTTCCAGTTAAAAATCTACTTTAGGACAGATAAAAATAAAGTCATAAAAGTTTAATGAAAAGAAATAGTAATGCTATCCATGTGGAAATAAGGTTTCTATGAGAGGTTATAATTCTCTCATAGAAATTCTTATATGGTTCTTTTTCATAAGTGATGAGTAAATTGGTGATATCCCAATATCCACTGGTCCACCCTGTTGTTCTGTATGTATTTACTGAGTTGATGTATAACCAAAAGACGTTGGATACATTCCTTTTGTTGGAGGATACCCAAATTCATTTCCAGCTATGATATCAAATAGGGCGTTGTTTCTATGACTTGAAGCCAAATTGTTTTTATAAACAGTTAAGGAACACTTTCAGCTTGCACTGATCACATTAGAGAAAAAATTAATTTTAAGACATATCTTAAGTTCTCACAGAGTTTAGTGCCCAACAAAACTGAATACCACTGACAGCAACAGGATTGCTACACAGGATGTAGGCTCTTAAGGGGTTAACTGCCTTTGCAACTTTTAAGACCCCCTTAGTTTCCTGATAAAATTGAGCCTTTAAGATGTACTTTTCACCATTTTATCTGAAAACCATTTCAAAAGTCATTCAATAGAAGGCAGGACAAGATGATCTCAAATGTATGTAATTCTGTCATTCTAGATTTCCAAATATCAACAGAAATATATGTACACATATACACAGGAGATAGCAAGAGATTTAAAGGAGGGTGACTAAGTTGAACTTTTTTTACAGACACCCTGACTTCAGATCAGCACCCCAATTTTCTCCTCTTCCGTGCTTCACAAGCTCAAGTTCTGTTTGGCCAAGGAACTAGAGATACTGTGATTCCTGGGAGAGTATCTAAAACGACAGTTGCTGAAAGGTTACAGCAAAATCTATTAGAAAAGAAAAGTTGAGGGAAATCAGATGAGCTCATAGAAGAAAATAAGGAAAGATTGGCTCCCTTTTGGGATTAGGTCTAATTAAGGTGAGCAAGCAGCTGGGCCTGTTTGGAATAACAATTGTGCTAGCATGTCACTTTTTTCTGCTTAGTTGAAATTTATATAGTTTGGGAATGGTGGATATAAGAAAATTAGAGCTCATTTAGAATCTGTTGAAAGGACAGTGTGCCTTCATTATTAGTTTTGCATCTGAATTTTCCTGGGGCAGTCCTCTCTCTGTTATAGGTAATGGATTTTTCCCCAGATGTAATTGGATGAGTTTAATTTTTTCTTTCATTACCTGTCGAGGAGGCCTATGCCCCTACTTCCCTTTGTGTTTTATTAGGACTGTAACCCCTATTTAAATAAAGGCTTTGATTGTGCTTATATATGTTCAATCAGCACTTTCTGATTGAATAGCTCTGGTCACACAATGCTCTCACCTAGCATTTTTTACTAATTACATTTTCGCCCTGGCTGGGTATGGGAAAACTCTGATGGTGTTTGTTTGCTGCTTTTGATTATGCCAGTGGTTTGGTCCATCCACAACAGCATAGGAGTGAGGAAACAGGTCTTCAAGCTATAATCCTTCTGGTCTTAAAGAATGACTTAATTTGATTCCATCTTCTATTGAAGGAATAGAAAGCCAAATTATGTGCTAGTAAATTTTTAGCAAACAGATCTAATACAAACAACAAACAAACAAAAATTATCCCTGATTTGTAGCTTTTGCTAATTTCCATGGTGTAAATACTCCCACCATGGCTGATTTTATATGACATAATTGAATGTAGAACTGAGAAGAAATGCTATCAAGCTGATCTCTAGAGCCAGTAGCTGCAGCTTCATCATCCCACAAAAAGTCTCAGTGACATTTCTGCCATTGAAAGAATGGACCTCATCATCTTCACATCACAAATGAGATGGATTACTGGTTGTTGAGCTGACTCAGTTAGGGGGTGATTTTAATGACATAAGTGGGAATTCTATTCAAATTTTAAAGTCAAAGACATATTAGGGTGATTATTCTGCCTGTGTTTTAAACTCAGAAATATAATAGCTAAACCATATCATTTTGAATTAAATGTATGTTTCCTTAAAAATTTGTTAAATATATATATATTTTATCCTTTTCTAATACATTAACAATAATCTTAGTAGATGTATTAGATTAGAATTCAGAAGATTTGAGATTTGTCCAAGTCATCATTAATGTTCTCTGTATCTTTGATAACCCATTTAATATTGGGGCATCACCAATTTACTCATCACTTATGAAAAAGAACCATATAAGAATTTCTATGAGAGAATTATAACCTCTCATAGAAACCTTATTTCCACATGGATAGCATTACTATTTCTTTTCATTAAACTTTTATGACTTTATTTTTATCTGTCCTAAAGTAGATTTTTAACTGGAAACTTAATAATATGCTTACATAAATTATATCCATAAAATAAGTTATCTTGCTGGGTTTTAAGAGCCTGAAAGGCAAGCATCAGGCTTGATTCTTCTTTGTACATTCCTCAATATTTAGCCCAAGAACCTGAACAGAGTGAACCCTCAAGTAACATATGAGACATAATTTGGTGATTGATTGCCTTAATGTTAGACAAGGATATTTATATTGCATCATTAAACAATTCAAATAAAAATCATAGACCAGGCATGGTGGCTCAAATCTGTAATCCCAGCACTTTGAGAGGCCGAGGCGGATGGATCACAAGGTCAAAGGAGTTTGAGACCAGCCTGGCCAACATGACAAAACCCTGTCTCTACTAAAAATACAAAAAATTACCCAGGCATGGTGGTGCACACCTGTAATCCTGGCTACTCGGGAGGCTGAGGCAGAAGAATTGCTTGAAACTGGGAGACGGAGGTTGCAGTGAGCCGCCGAGATCATGCCACTGCACTCCAGCCTGGGCAACAGAACGAGACTCCATCTCAAAAAACAAAAATCATAAAATCAGTTAAAAACATGTTATCAATGATAAATTATTATTTTTATTTTTCACAGTACAAATTTTCTAATTCTTGTTAATAACAAGAATGGAATATACTATTAAGGTTTAATGGGTTTCAAAAAAGATTAAACATATTTCTATCTTCTCTACCATAACTACATCTTTTTGACAATCTACCAAATAGCTGAATATAAAATTATTTTAATTCAGTTCAATAAACATTAAGCTTTAACTGAGTATATTGTAAATGCAAAAATGAAAAATAGACTTCCTAGTTTGGGGGGCATCCCGCTGGACTGTGATGTTGTTTTCTATTTCCCAGTTTTACTTACCATTTCCTCATGGCCTCCAATGTTAGGATAGACAAGCTTTGACCTGATATTAAATGCAATGAGTCACGGCATGCTAGAAAGTGCTGTGTAGTAATGAGGTCTGTGACTGAGGGATGAAGAGATCCTGGCTTTTCCTCTCAATCTTGTCATTCTACTCTTTAAGTTTCCCTTTTGACATCTATAAAATAGCAACTATAGTATGTGTCTGCTTTACCTACCAGCATCAAGTTGAGTATGTACAAGAAAAGGACTCTAAAATATAAAATCATTATAAGATAAAATAGTCTCGCTCTGTCACCCAGGCTGGAGTGCAGTGGTGCAATCTCCGCTCACTGCAACATTCACCTTCCAGGTTCAAGCAATTCTCATGCCTCAGCCTCCCAGGTATCTGGGATTTCAAAGGTATGCCACAACACCCAGCTAATTTTTGTATTTTTAGTAGAGATGGAGTTTCACCATGTTGGGCAGGCTGGTCTTGAACCCCTGATGTCATGTGATCACCCGCCTCAGCCTCCCAAAGTGCTGAGATTACAGGTGTGAGCCACCGTGCCTGGCCAAACCTCAGGCTTTTAATTGTTCTTTGTTTATTCTTTGTTAATCCAAATGACTGATCACCAGGTAATAAGTCTAATTATAAATGGAAAGTATGATTTAGGAGGCTGTGGGTAATTTCAAAATAGAACTAGGACTGGAGTGGTCTGTTTCTAGTAAAATGGTAGACTAAAATAGTGCTGACATTCTCCCACTACAGCCTGTTAAATAAAACAAAATAAAATATGACCAAAAATATTTAATACATGGCTGAGTTTGTATAAAAGAAAGAGAAATATTCACTTTCTCAAAGTAAAGATAAAGCAGTGAAGATAAGTGGGCCAGTAACAGCTCAGGCCTTGGATTTCAATCTACTTACATAAAGAAGGGACAATGCCATTGGCCTGAGCTAAATGAGAACTAAGAACTGGGATTTTCTAAAATAAAACTGGGACCTGCAGGCTACATACAACCCAAGGAAAAATGCTCTTCATGCTGTTTATATGAGTGAAATGTAAAACATGAATAATAAAGAAAATGTTTGGAAGTACAATGATTAAAAAGATACCTATTGGCAAAGACTAGCCAAATGATATCTAGAGGAACTTTTAAATATCATTCAAAACATTCTGTAAGAAAAATAAAATAAAATATTATTTAAGAAGGAGATTATATAACTCTGAAATATTTAAGTCATAAGGAACACATTATAATCTTAAAAAACAAAGCCTCAAAAGAAATAGAGGCCGAGCAGTGTGGCTCAAGCCTGTAATCCTAGCCCTTTGGGAGGCTGAGGCAGACAGAATGCTTGAGCCTGGGTGTTCAAGACTAGTCTGGGCAATATGCAGAAATCTAATCTCTACAAAAAGTACAGAAATTAGCTGGGTTTGATGAGGTTGCCTGTAGTCCCAGCTACCTGGGAGGCTGAGATGGAAGGATCACAGGAGCCTGGGGAGGTAAAGCTACCATGAACCATGATCATGCCACTGCACTCTATCCTGGGTTGCAGAATGAGACCACATCTTAAAGGAAAAAAAAGAAAAGAAAAAAGAAAAAAATAAAGAAAGAAAGAAAGAAAGAAAGGAAGGAAGAAAGAAAGAAAGAGAAAGAAAGAAAGAAAAAGAGACAAGAAATAGGAATAAAAGAAAAATGGAAAATTCTAAAATTAGATTTGGGGATTACATAATTCTCTGAGGAACTTAGTAAACTATAAATAATTAGTAAATAGAAAGATGATTTTTAGAAAACAATTTTTGAGTTCATAGAAATGACTGAAGAATGCTGCTCTTCATTTTGGTGGAGAATTAGTACTAAAAGAAAGCTCTAAGTAAAACAAAAATTCTAAGTAATTTAAGGACAAAATAACATATTCATTATTCACAGATCCTATAATTCTTGGCAAAAAATACCTAAGGGAAGAGAATATACAAGCAGTCCATCATAACTAATAGAAGATTTCAGTACAATTATTGAAAACAAGATGATCAATATAAAGAAAAATTAGTGGTATTTCCACATGCAAGTAATGATTAGATATGTTAATTTCTAAAAAATAGCAATTTATAATTGCATCTACAAAGAACCTAGAAATAAATCTAACAAAAGATGTATCGTTTACAAAAAAAATTTTGAAAATTTATTGAATAAAACACAATGGCATCAAAATCACTGGAGAGATCAGTGGGACCTTTTACTATAGCAAATATGAAAATTCTCTCATAAATTTATCCTTAAGGAGCACACAATTTCATTAAATCTCCCAACAACTTTTCCAGTGCAATCTTACAAACTGATTATATAATTTATTTAAAAAGTTTTACCACTAAAAACAGCTAAGACTATTTTGTGAAAATTAATCATGGGGACCAAGACAAGAAAAACTTATTTTAAAACAATAGTTATTAAAACAATATGGTAGGTAATAGACAGCAGATTAGATGAGAGAGTGTCAAAGCTTAAACACATAGAGTACAGTGTTTACAGGCATTGCAAGTAAGCAAGAAAATTACAGACAATTCAGTAATTGGATAATAGCAATTTACTTTCCTTATTGAAAAATCTAATCCCATTCAAATGGATTAAAATACAAAAATATTTTAAAATACAGACAGTTTTAAAAGTATCTATGAGAATACCTTCTTTATATCAATGTAAGATAATGTTTTAAATAAAACTTTAAAATAATGTATTACAAAGATTAAAACTGATTTTTTGCCTACAATAAACTAATAATGAACTATTCCCACATGACTACGCAATGAACTGGTATAAATTATCTAGAACATATAAAAATATACACAATCTTTTAAGAAAGGTGTTTTAAAATAAGTAAAGAACTTTAATAGGCAATTCAAAGAAGAAATTACTGGCAAACAAAAGGCAAAACAAACAAAAATCTCACACCGCCTAGCTTTACTACTAATAAGAGAGATTTAAATCAAAAGATTTAAAATTCATCCCTGTCAGATGAACAAGATTAGATAAATCACGTTTGGTAAAAACATTTTGAATATAGATTTTTATAAATTGCAAATGTCAGTGTAGTTTGGTACCACCATTTTGCGGAGTGATTGGATAAAATGCAGGGAAGTCAAAACTGTCTATAGTTTATGATACATATATTCCAATTTCTGGCATCTTACCTTAGAAAACATTTGTTTGAACATGTGCTGAAGGAGATTCATAGAAATATGTTTATTGCAACACTGTGGAAAGCTGACAAATAAATGGGAGAGTGTGCTCTGCTTATCAGTTTGGTAAAAAGTAAATATCTAACATTATTCTTATAATAAAGCAGTATACGAATGATCTAGATCAATTTGTATTAAAATAAATAGATATAAAAACAATACTGAGTAAAAGAAATTGAAAATCTACATACATTTTTAAGCCAAACAAAATGGTACTATATATTGTTTATGGAAAATTTGACATATAAAGAAAAAATACAAAAGCACGCAGGAGGCTGGATAGATGGATGGCTGGATAGATAGACAGACAGACAGACATGGATGTATAAGTATCTGAATAATGGCTGCCTTTGGTGAATGGAGAAACACAAATAAATGATAGGGGTAACCGGGCTTGTATTGTTCTATTTCATTAAATTCGAAAGGGAAGATTTTTTTTTTTTTTTTTTTTTTTTTTTAGAAAGAAAGAGGAAGAGATTTTAGAAAAAGAGAGAAAAGGAGAAAGAAAGAAACAGCTAAAGAAAGAAAAAAAATGAAAGAGAGAAAGAAAGAGGAAGAGAAAGAGGGAGAGAGAATGGGATTCTTGTTTTATTGCCCAGGCTAGAATACAGTCTAAAAATGAGTATTAAAAACCTCTTTTATGCCAATAATTTGTTTAACAATGGAGACAGGAAGGAATAGGGGATGAAAATAACAAATAAGCAGCCAACCAATATTTTATTTAAACCTGTGAAATGCTATGCAATTGCTGGGGAGTGATTTACTTCCAATTATGGGGTCACTTTTAAAATAGGTATAATGTGATGCTGAGGAAAATGTATGTTTTGTGGATTTGTGGGAGGAAATTTCTGTAAATATTTGTTAAGTCTAGTTGTTCCAGGTCTGAGTTCAAGTCCTGGATATCCTTGTTGATTTTCTATCTCATTGATCTATGTAAAATTGACAGTGTAGTGTTAAAGTCTCCCACTATTATTGTGTGGGAGTCGAAGTCTCTTTATAAGTCATTAAGAACTTGCCCTATGTATCTGGGTGCTCCTGTAATGGGTGCGTATATATTTAGGATGGTTAGCTCTTCTTGTTGCATTGATCCTTTCACCACCATGTAACGTCCCTCTTTGTTTCTTGTGTTCTTTGTTGTTTTAAAGTCTGTTTTATCAGAGACGAAAATCGCAGCTTCTGGTAATGCTAGCTGGCTGTTTTGCCCATGAGTTGATGTAGATTCTTTATTATGGTGATGCTCTTTACCTTTTGGTATGTTTTTGGAATGGCTGATACTGGTTGTTCCCGTCCATGTGTAGTGCTTCTTTCAGAAGCTCTTGTAAAGCAGGCCTGGTGGTGATGTA
>PVKP010030288.1:0-28073 GCA_004027715.1 Plecturocebus donacophilus
TGCTCCCCTCCCTGTGCATTTTTTGTTTCTTTAAAAAAGCTGTTTTACAAATGGTTTTACATCCTTTGTTACTATAAACATCATTTAACTTGTGAGCTTTTTGGACTGATATTTTAAGATCATGTTTTCTATCCCCAAGATGTTTCCCCTTAAAATACAGCAGCCTTTCATTTATTTGACTATATTTGAAGTCAAGCAAATTTGATAATGTATTAGAAACCGAGTAAATTAAACTATGATCATTTTTAAAGTTTTAATTCAACATCTCACATAATTTATGTTTAAACTTTTTGGCTATTGAATTATTGATTTACATTATTATCATTTTATAGACAAAAAATCTACCATGTAGATACTGAGATTTTGTTTATGTTCAGATACTCTTAAGCACAATGAATTATTTGCCTGAACTGTTTTGGATTCTAAAAATTTCTTTCCTGAAGATTTGTTCTTTTATAAATTTGCTAATGCTTCTTGAAAGAGTTATTAGAGCATGATTCTTTCAGGAATAAAAGATGAGAAATATAAAAATGTGTAGCATTTTTAATTGAAATTGTTTTAATTAAACATTTACCTTATTGCTTAATTCTTTTAAAAAATCTCTTTGTTTATCAATTGAGCCATATGGAATTAGTCTGGGTTTGGAAAATGATGTTTCACAATGATCTAGTGAATATTTCAGTAACCTGATTCAAAGTGTTCTCTATTTGACTTTAAAAAAAAAAAAAAGCCTTTACTTTTCCACTTTTCTCTTAGTCACTTCTCTTCTTACCTTCTGTCATTTGTATACACCACAGAAAGTAAGAAGAAGCATATATGTATAATGTATAATAATACATAAGATATAATTTATAATATACTATATAATTTATATATAATTAATATATATTAGATAAATGTATTTGTTTATATATATAAATATACATACATATATACACACACACACACACACACACACACAAACCAATACTCACACACTGATTTTTGTCCATAGTTCCTGGCTTATAACACCCCTAGCCCTTGTTGTAGTCTTTTGTTAAACTGTTGCGTTCGTTAAGCCTCAGAGGCAGGCCTCAGGAAACAGAATCTCTGACCTTCTACCTTCCATTCACTTGTTCCAATTTTCCCCAGCCTTTCTGGGTAAAGATAGTGGATCTTAAGAGGGTCCCACCCTATTACCAAGGGAAGGAATGCTGATGTCATGAAGCTTCAATGAAAACCAAAGAAGACTGGAATTGGAAGCTGTACTGCTAAACTAAGAGATTGGTTCAGAATTATTTTTGTTGTTGTTACTGTTCTAAATTGATAGAAACAGTTTCTGCAGTATCTTCTACATGTATAATTTCCCATGTCTGTTCTTTTAGAAGACATTATAATTTTTTTCTTTATTTCATAAAAAAGAGATTCATGGTTATATGATTACTTAATTAAAAATAATTTAATGTGCTGGATTAACATGGTGTTGAAGGGAGACTGGAAGAGTTACCTGGCAATTGATGAAGGTGTTTTATCTTTTAGGCCAATACTCACATAAAAATAGCTCATAAATCTGAAAGGCCATTTACTCCAGCAGTAGTGGGAACATTTTTACAAAAGAAAATTGAATTAATGAGAAAGGGCTTTTTAATGCTACTGAAACACAGTATTACTGAGCTCTTCCTTTTAGAACAGGTATTATTATGTGTGTCATTTGCATTTTATGTTGAACATTTTTTAAGAGCGCGTAAGAACTCTCAAGGTATTCTCCACAGTCTTTTAAAACTAATGTATTTCAGAGATAAGCAATAAATATCAAAATATCTTATACATTTTGATGTAACATATACTTAATACAAGTAGCACAGTTGCATGTTGACTGTTAATCATCATTTGGACATAAATTAATTAAGTGTTTTATAGCCAACACAAATGATTTCACTCAAAGAGTCTCTGTCATTCTGA
This sequence comes from Plecturocebus donacophilus, assembly GCA_004027715.1. Classification (NCBI taxonomy): domain Eukaryota; kingdom Metazoa; phylum Chordata; class Mammalia; order Primates; family Pitheciidae; genus Plecturocebus; species Plecturocebus donacophilus. Next base: position 1,942 of record PVKP010030288.1, read on the forward strand.
GGCAGTAGATGGACATGTCAAATAACCAGATTTGTGTTGATTGTTTTTCTACAACAAATGAGCTAGCTTATTGTAAAAGTGTAAATTTAGTATATAGCCAAGATTTGATTTATTATAGTATGACAGCATGATCTACAATTTTGGTGTATTCTATACTCCTTTAAAGATAGGTATGTCTTTTTCCTTTAAACTAAAACGTATAAAACTTGATATAGTAAGTATTCTGCCTGGAGAAATAGATAAAATCATCTTTGTAATATCAGATGTTCAGAATCAACACCTTTAAGAGGACATTTTAGGGCCATTAGTGCCCTTGATCAATAGACTTTCGTGGCATTGGCTGGATAATAAGAAATAATGAGTTGTGGAATTTTATACATAAATATCTCCAATAAATACAATTTACAGGCTTGATACTATTGGAAATAGAGGAACTTCTTTCCCCAAATACGCTTTTCCATTACGTAAATCCATATCTATCCATATAATGAAGCTGAAGTTGTTTCCATAATTGCTAATATTTTAATGCATTTTATATAATATGATTTCAGATCCAGTCTATGACATTTCTACATAAGTAAGGCAAGTAGAATATCACTTACAATGATGCCAGAGACAGTTATGACATTCCGCTGTTACATGGAGTTATATATAAATTTATGACATAGAAAGGAAAGGACAGCACAGACTTGTAAATCAATTCCAAAATTCAATGGCCCAGCAATGTTGCTTTATAACAGTGTAAGAAATTACAGAAGTCCTTTATAACAATTTAGTTGGAAGACAAGATAAACATTTGTCATATGGTTGTCGATCTACCTAAATAAAAGTACTTATTATAATAAACACTCGGCTGAGTGCAGTGGCTCATGCCTGTAATCCCAGCATTTTGGGAGGCCAAAGCAAGATTTTACCTTGAGCCCAAAAGTTTGAGAACAGCCTGGGCAACATGGTGAGATCCTGTCTCTACAAAAAATAAATAAACATAGTTAATACTATTTTCGGGATTTATTGCATTATAGAAAAAGTGGGTAGGGCTTATATAGTCCTAACATCTATTATGGGCCTAGCATTTGTTATAGTCCTAGCATCTATTAGGCAAGATTAGAAACTTTACAGATTAGAAACTTTTACAAGATTAAAAACTTTACAGGTACCACCTTTAAAGTTCACAATATGAAGAAAAAATCAACAAATATTTTCACTGAGATTATGTTGGATTTATTGCAAAAGGTAAAATAGTAGCTTGGAAAGATTAAATTTAAAATGATATATTTTTATATGCAAAATAAAACCATTGAATGAGATTTTTTAGAAGTATGCTGGTGTAGAAATGTCTTTAAGAAGTTTTTTGCTTCTGTGTTTATCCTTAATATAGTTTAGCCACTTAATAAGGTTGCTGAATACAAAATAAAGCTTGTCACAGCAAAGATAAACCCATCTCTAGAAGAACCACTTAGAATAACTCAGCTCCTGTGTTGCCACCTCTGAGGCCATTCTGCTATGAGAAGACTGGCCTAAGTATGCTCTTTAAAACCTTGCAATCTACTTCAATCTCTTTTTGTGTAGAATGTGACCAAGGTACTGAAATGTTCCAAGGGCAAATCACTAGAAAGAAATACATGTGTATTAATATAACAAAGGGTCAAGGGTATTTATCTTTTTGATTGCATGGTTTGCATTCTGTTGTGTCTCCTCTATATTATACTGATTTTAATTTTCTTTGCCCTTAATTTATTCCTCACAGCCAATCTATTTAATTACAGTTCTGAAAGATGCTTCCTTTTAATGATTTTTCTTTGCATATTTCAGTTCTTTCAATTATAGTTACCTAAGGCATTATTCTGGAATAGAGAAGATTATAGCCGTTAGTTAAAACCATGTTTAATTTCAACAGTGGCAGAAATGTGCAGAAGATTTCCTTTTTCTTTCTTTTTTTTAAACTGATAGTGTTTTGAGAGCAAAAGAAATAAGACAAGAAAGGCAATGAAAATTTTATATGATTTAAGAGCACAACGCCTCCTCTACAGAATTAATATGGTTTGCAGCAAATTCCACATCAACTATGAAATATAAAAGTAGAGAGACCTATTCTTATGTACTGTTATACTCACATTGCTTCCAAATAGAATATATATTAATTCAGACATCTGACATTGCTTGACATCAACACAGCATGACCTAGCTTCTGAGTTCCATGACTCTGTTTCTTTTACCAAAATAGAAATTTATTTTCTATATTTTCTCAAATGGTAACAACAGAGAAGTTGAGAGCAAAAAGTGCACCCACTTCCTAGTGGTTAATTAATTTACATAAGAAAGGAGTAAGGACAAACCAAAGTACTGTTTTGTAACACTTTAATCATAATATTTGAGAAATAAAACATATTTGCTGTACTTAGTGTTATTTTTATTTTGCCTACAAGTTTTCTATATATTCAACAATAATACTTTTAGACTTTAGGTAACTCAAGAAAATATATAAGTTTGTATTTGATACAAATATAAGCATCTTTAAAAATCATTATTTCACTTGCTTCATCTAGAAATTGTCTTGATGGAGACAAAAAAAAAATCTATGTCTATGTATATATTAAGTGTCCCACAAAAATTCATTGCTTAAAAATGCATTCTAAGAATTCGAACTGTTTTTAAAAATTTAGATATATGTTTTATGGCATATAGTAAAATGGTCAATTGTCAGTGAAATTGAACCTTTAAATCTATGTAAGTATAAAAAAGAGTTAAAAGTCATTCATATATAAAACCTTACTTCTTTTCATAATATTCCTATATGCAAGGTGTGAACCAAGTTTAAAAGTATTTACTTCTATTTCCAAGGTTAGGGAGAGAACCATATTTTAAGGAAAGAAAAATTTTATGCATAATCCCTATTTTTTCCCAAAGGATATGATCATATAAGGCAACATTCGTGTATCATGAGATCTGAATAACCAATTATAAGCACCATTTTTATTAAAATGTTAATATATAAGTATTTGGTTTTATATGAGTAATCTTAAGTAATTTTTTTTCAGACGCTTCATGTCACCTGGATTTCTATCAGAAGTGGCATGCTTCAGTCTAAGCTAGTCAGACATAGGACTGAGACAAGCAGATGCTTACTATGATGGGCATTTGCAACAGTAATTCATTTAGACCTTTGTTGCTAAGACATGAGATTTTGAGAAGAGACTGACATTTGATTAGTGAACTGGTGACAGGACAAAAATTGGTTTTTGCCATATAGCTGTTGCCATTTGGAATATGCTGAAATAAACCTGTGCCCAAGATTCGTAATCATCAGAAAACATGTCTGTGAACTAGTTTTCAAAGAGTCATAAAGACACATTTCTTAAATGCTCTGTTGCAAAGCTTATTGTTATTCATAGGCAGAATCTCTACAAATGCTTTCTCACCTGAGAGGCCAGCAGAGATCTTTTTCATTTTATTAATAACTCCTCTACTACATTGTGTTAAAATATTAGACTTTTATTATGAAATAAAATACATAAAATATGGTAAATAAACTTACATTTCGATGATTAAAATATACTTTTTCTATATGATTTAGTAAGTTGGTTAATTTTAAAGAATCACGCCAAGGTAGCTTTCTTATTCTGGCTAGAAAATATTAGCATAAAGGTTAGCCAATAGAGACTGTGTAACTGTTCCATTTGCTCTATAGTTTAGCTGTATTTTGAGTGTGGGAGATTAGGCTATAATCAAAATAAGAACCACAGTATTAATGTCTATCATGGAAATAAGTGAGGTTATCTGAATGAGATGTTAAATCAATAAATGATCTCTTGGACCTAATTAACTGTAATGTTTTGAATGACCACCATATGTGAAGATGTCATGATGTTGGAAAAGCAGTATCTTTTATTTCACCAGGAAATAGTATAAAATAGGACAACCTGATTAAAACCAAGAATCCTTTTTGCTGATATTTTTGCTGCAGCCGTAAACACTCAAACATTCAGTCCAATTGTACATATCACCTCTAACCTCTAGCTAAGTGATATGTAAGCTTTCTTTTACCTCTGCACTTCTATGAATGTTGTAACTGGCATTTCTCATAGACTTCAGATAAAATATAAGAATAGTTCTTGATTATACCTTCAGGTTATCATACATTTAGACCAAATTTGTGTATTAGAGGAGATCCAGTTTAAATGAAACTGCAGTTAAAAATTTTTATGTATAATAAGCTACATGCTTTAAATAGATCTTTAAGATCTAGTATTTTACAAATCATATAAATCAAAGAAAGATTTCAATTACAGAAATGTAATGAGTTAAAAGGTGACCATGAGATTTCTGCTTCCAGCACTGCCATGAACTCCTAACAAAACAATCATGCAGCAGATAACGATAAACTCTTGACAAAACACTTAGGAAAAAAAAAAACAAAATCCTCCAAACTACCTGAAGGCACTAGACAGTAAATTACTACAGGCAAGACTAGAGAGAAGTTGAGACTCAGATAAAGAGAATAGGTCTTGAGAGTTTTCTTATTTTATCACATTTAGCCAAATTGTAGGCCTTCCAGTATGCACCATGTAAGCTAGTTGGCTAAAACTCTGAGGGAAAACACAAGGTCATGCTACCTGGCAGATTTAAAGGAGTGTTCAAGACAGCACTAGAAAATGAAGAAAATACAAATCTTTGAAAAAATGAAAAGAGTAAGCCAGAAAACAGAAACTCAAATTAGGATAACAGCCAAATATCTGATTGACCATTGAACTACATGTGCACAGGGCAGACTCCAAGCAGACAACTAAATCTAATAAGTTAAACTAAAGTTCATTCTGAAACCACAGAAAGAGAGCCAGAAATTGTAATTTATTTTATCAAAGATAAATGTTATTTACATTTATCTTATTTACATTACGTTATTTACATTATGTTTACATAATAACATAATTACATTATGTTATTTACATTAAATGTTATTTACAAAATTATTCTTTGGCAGAACCTAACATAATCTAAATTCTCAACAACATGAATTTCACAACATCCAAAAAATAATTCAAAGTTGCATGTCACAAAAACAACAACAACAACAAGAAAACATTGCCCATTCTTAAAAGAAAAGAATCAAGGCAATAAAGAGCAACAACAAAATGAACTAAATTTTGGAAAGACAAAGACAGGATTTTAAACACAATTATAACTGCTTAAGGAAGATGGAATCAGATTGTAGCAAAATGGAGAGATGCAGTAGACATGCAATAAATACATATAGTAAAATGTTAATCATATGATCAATGTATTCACTTTAAATTTCACTTCAAATTTCTTTCAATTTTTATGTATTTTTAATTTTTCATAAGACCATGAAAAAGAATAAATGTATTACAAGAATAAAAATTAGTATAATCCTGAAGATAAGTATTTTGCCTGTTTTACTGAACTAAAGTATATTATGCCAAATTTGTCATATAAATATGACATATTTTTATATCATATTATGCATATAAATATCTCTGTTCTGTTGGCTCAGCTCATTCTACCTAGCTGATAATATTGGGAAGGACATATAAATATAATAAACACATTCCTTTTATAAGTGAATAATTGACCATAATCAGAAAAAAGAACTGTTTAAAAAAGTAAATGTATACAAGCTTTGAAAATTAAAAACAAAACACTGCTTTACACAGCTTTTCTTTTCCCAGCTGACACCATTCAAGTCAGTTTTCTCTGAGCTTATATTTCTTCAATTTATAGAATGTAGCTAATTTTACATATCCCTTAGGATATCTGTAAGATCAAATAAAAGAATACATTCGGAAAACATTATATCAACTTAGAAGCATGTATGAAATATGATCATTCTATAATAAGTTTAAAAAGACATTTGGCCTATTTCAGAGTCTCTTAGTCAATATTCTATTGTACACTTCCTTATCATGTCTTTTGATTAGTAATTAGTAATAATAAATTCTTAATTGCTATGAGAATAAGATAAAGTATATGAGTTGATATGGTTTGGATTTATGTCTCTGCCCAAATCTCATGTCTAACTGTAATCTTATTGGTTGAAGGAGAGACTTGGTGGGAGGTGATTTATCATGGGGGTAGATTTTCCCCTTACTGTTCTCATGATAGTAAGTATATAAGTTCTCATTAGATCTGTTGGTTTAAAAGTATGTGACACCGCCTCCCTCTCTCCCTTCTTCCTTCTCTGGCCACATAAGATGTGCCTGCTTCTTCTTTGCCTTTGCCATAATTTTAAGTTACCTGAGGTCTCTGTAGCCATGCCTATATAGACTGTGAAATTGTGAGCTAATTAAACCTCTTTTCTTTACAAATCACCCAGTCTCAGGTAGTTCTTTATAGCAATGTGATATGGTTTGGCTATGTCCCTACCGAAATCTCATCTTGAATTGTAATAATCCCCATGTGTCATGGGAGGAACCCAGTGGGAGGTAATTAAATCATGTTGTTATCATGAAAGTGAATAAGTCTCACAAGATCTGATACTTTTATAAAAGGGAGTTCACCTGCACATGTTCTCTTGCCTGCCACCAGGTAAGACATTACTTTGTTCCTCATTTACCTTCAGCTATGATTGCAAGGCTTCCCCAGCCATGTGGAATAGTAAGTCAATTAAACCTCTTTCCTTTATAAATTACCCAGCCTCAAGTATGTCTTTATTAGTAACATTACAGTGAATTGGTACTGGGTAGTGGGATGCTGCTGTAAAGATACCTAAAAATATGGAAGTGACTTTGGAACTGGGTAACAGGTAGAAGTTGGAACAGTTTGGATGGCTCAGAAGAAGATAAAAAAGTGTGGGAAAGTTTGGAACATCATAAAGACTTGTTGAGTGGCTTTGACAAAAATGCTGCTAGTAATATGGAAAATAAAGTCCAGGCTGAGGTGATCTCAGATGAAGATGAGGAACTTTTTGGGAACTGCAGTAAAGTTTAGTCTTGCTATACGAAATGGCTAGTGGCATTTTGTCCCTGCCCTAGAGATCTGTGAAACTTTGAACCTGAGAGAGATGATTTAAGGTATCTGATGGAGGAAATTTCTAAGTGGCAAAGTGTTCAAGAGAAAGCAGAGCATTTAAGTTTGGAAAATTTGCAGCCTCAAAATACAATAGAATAGAAAAACCGATTTTCTGGGAAAAAATTCAAGCCTGCATCAGAAATTTGCATCATTAGTGAGGAGCACAATGTTCATTTCACCAAGACAATGGGGAAAATGACTCCAGGGCATGTCAGAAACATTCACAGCAGCCCCTGCCATCACAGGCCTGGGGGCCTACAATGAAAAAATGGTTTTGTGGGCCTGGCCCAGGACCCCACTATTGTGTACAGCCTAGGATCCTGGGTCCCTGCATCCCAGCTGCTCCAGATATGGCAAAAAGTGGATGAGGTACAGTCAGGTTGTGGCACCAGAGAATGTAAGCCCCAGACCTTCACAGCTTCCACATGGTGTTGAGCCTGCAGGTTCACAGAACTCAAGGACTGAGGTTTGGGAACCTTTCCCTAGATTTCAGAGGATGTATGGAAATGCCTAGATGTCCAGGCAGAAGTTAGCTGCAGGGCAGGGCCCACATGGAGAACCTCTGCTAGGGCAGTGCAGAAGGGAGATGTGGGGTTGGATCCCCACACAAAATCCCCACTGGGGCACTGCCTAGTGGAGCTGTGAAAAGAGGGCCATTGTCCTTCAGATCTCAGAATGGTAGATCCACTGACAATTTGCTCCATGAACCTAAAAAAGCTGTAGACACTCAAAGCCAGCACATGAAAGCAGATGGGAGAGAGACTGTACCCTACAAAGCCACAGGGGCAGAGCTTCCCAAGGCCATGAGAGGCCACCTCTTACATCATTGTGACCTGGATGTGAGACATGGAGTGAAAGATTATTTTGGAACTTTAAGGTTTAATGATTGTCCTATTGGATTTAAACTTGCCTGAGGCCTATATCTCGTTTGTTTTGGACAATTTTTCCCATTTGAAATGGGTGTGTTTATCCAATGCCTATACCCCCATTGTATCTAGGAAGTAACTAACTTGCTTTTGATTTTACAGGCTCATAGGCTGAAGGGACCTGCCTTGTCTCAGATGAAACTTTGGACTGTGGACTTTTGAGTTAATGCTAAAATGAGTTAAGACTCTGGGGGACTATTGCAAATGTATGATTGGTTTTGAAATGTGAGGACATGAGATTTGAGAGTGGCCATGAGAGGAATGATATGATTTGACTGTGTGCCCAGACAAATCTCACCTTGAATTTTAATAATCTGCACATGGCATGGAGGTACCTGGTAGAGGTAATTGAGTCATGGGGGCGGGTCTTTCCTGTACTGTTCTAGTGATGGTAAAAAGTCTCATGAGATCTGATGGTTTTCTAAAGGGGAGTTGCCCTGAACAAGCTCTTTTAGCTGCTTCTGTGTAAGATGCGATTTTGCTCCTTATTCACCTTCAGCCATGATTGTGAGGCCTTACCAACCATGGGGAACTGTTAGTCAATTACATCCTTTTTTTAATAAATTATCCAGTCTCAAGTATATATTTATTAGCATTGTGAGAAAAGACTAATAAATAATGCAAAAATAGACTAATATGTGAGTATATTTTATAAATCACAAAGTGCTAAAACAATGTTGTTAGCTAATAAAGTAACTATTTTTAAGTTTCTTCTTACCTTGATTAATGTGGTTATTTTTATCATTAACAAGAGATAATAAAAATTACAGATACACGTGACCGGGCACAATGGCTCACGCCTGTAATCCCAGCTCTTTGGGAGGCTGAGGTGGGCAGATCATGAGGTCAAGAGATCGAGACCATCCTGGCCAACATGGTGAAACCCCGTCTCTACTAAAAAAATACAAAAATTAGCTGAGCATGGTGACATGCGCTTGTAGTCCCAGCTACTCAAGAGGCTGAGGCAGGAGAATTGCTTAAACCTGGGAGGCGGATGTTGCAGTGAGCCGAGATCACCCCACTGCACTCCAGCCTGGTGCCTGGTGACAGAGTGAGGTTCTGTCTCAAAAAAAAAAATTATAGAAACATATATTATACACATGTAATCATATATACATATAAAATTATGGTTGCTGTTAAATAATATTCAAACTTTCTATATCTTTATAGAGGAAAATAAAGATGCCTTATAGTGGATTTTTTTTATTTTGTTTTTTATTTTTTTATTTTTTTATTGCATTTTAGGTTTTGGGGTACATGTGAAGAACATGCGAGATTGTTGCACAGGTACACACATGGCAGTGTGATTTGCTGCCTTCCTCCCCATCACCTATATCTGTAATTTCTCCCCATGCTATCTCTCCCCAACTTCCCACCCCCTGCTGTCCCTCCTCTAACAAACTCCAGTGTGTGGTGCTCCCCTCCCTGTGTCCATGTGTTCTCATTGTTCAACACCCATCTATGAGTGAGAACATGCAGTGTTTGATTTTCTGTTCTTGTGTCAGTTTGCTGAGAATGATGGTTTCCAGGTTCATCCATGTCCTTACAAAGGACACCAACTCATTGTTTTCTATGGCTGCATAGTATTCCATGGTGAATATGTGCCACATTTTCCATCCAGTCTATCACTGATGGGCATTTGGTTGGTTCCAGGTCTTTGCTATTGTAAACAGTGCTGCAATGAACATTCGTGCGCATGTGTCCTTACAGTAGAATTATTTATAATCCTTTGGATATATATCTAGTAATGGGATTGCTTGGTCAAATGGAATTTCTATTTCTAGGTCCTTGAGGAATCACCACACTGTCTTCCACAATGGTTGAACTAGTTTACACTCCCACCAACAGTGTAAAAGTGTTCCTATTTCTTCACATCCTCTCCAGCATCTGTTGCCTCTAGATTTTTTCATGATCGCCATGCTAACGGGTGTGAGATGGTATCTCAATGTAGTTTTGATTTGCATTTCTCTAATGACCAGTGATGATGAGCATTTTTTCATATGTTTATTGGCCTCATGTATGTCTTCTTTTGTAAAGTGTCTGTTCATATCCTTTGTCCACTTTGAATAGGCTTATTTGTTTTTTTCTTGTAAACTTGTTTTAGTTCTTTGTAGATTCTGGATATTAGCCCTTGGTCAGATGGGTAGATTGCAAAAAAATTTTTCCTATTCTGTTGGTTGCCGATTCACTCTAATGACTGTTTCTTTTGCTGTGCAGAAGCTGTGGAGTTTGATTAGGTTCCATTTGTCTATTTTGGCTTTTGTTGACAGTGCTTTTGGTGTTTTGGTCATGAAGTCCTTGCGTATGCCTATGTCCTGAATGGTTTTGCCTAGATTTTCTTCTAGAGTTTTTATGGTGTTAGTTCTTATGTTTACGTCTTTAATCCATCTGGAGTTAATTTTAGTGTAAGGTGTCAGGAAGGGGTCCAGTTTCTGCTTTCTGCACATTGCTAGCCAGTTTTCCCAACACCATTTATTAAATAGGGAATCCTTTCCCCATTGCTTGTTTTTGTCAGGTTTGTCAAAGATCAGATGGTTGTAGATGTGTGGTGTTGCCTCCGAGGCCTCTGTTCTGTTCCATTGGTCTATATCTCTGTTTTGGTACCAGTACCATGCTGTTTTGATTACTGTAGCCTTGTAGTATAGTTTGAAGTCCGATAGTGTGATGCCTCCAGCTTTGTTCTTTTTGCTTAGAATTGACTTGGCTATGTGGGCTCTCTTTTGGTTCCATATGAAGTTTAAGATGGTTTTTTCTAGTTCTGTGAAGAAGGTCATTGGTAGCTTGATGGGGATAGCATTGAATCTGTAAATTACTTCAGACAGTATGGTCATTTTCACGATATTGATTCTTCCTAACTATGAGCATGGAATGTTTCTCCATTTGTTTGTGTCCTCTCTTACTTTGTTGAGCAGTGGTTTGTAGTTCTCCTTGAAGAGGTCATTTATGTTCCTTGTTAGTTCTATTCCTATGTATTTTATTATCCTTGTAGCAATTGTGAATGGCAGTTCATTCTTGATTTGTCTCTCTTTAAGTCTGTTATTGGTGTATAGGAATGCTTGTGATTTTTGCCCATTGATTTTGTATCCTGAGACTTTCCTGAAGTTGCTTATCAGTTTCAAGATATTTTGGGCTGAGATGATGGGGTCTTCTAAATACACAATCATGTTGTCTGCAAATAGAGATGATTTGACTTCTTCCTTTCCTATTTGAATATCCTTTATGTCTTTTTCTTGCCTGATTGCTCTGACTAGAACTTCCAATACTATATTGAATAGGAGTGATGAGAGAGGGCATCCTTGTCTATTGCCAGATTTCAAAGGGAATGCTTCCAGTTTTTGCCCATTCAGTATGATACTGGCTGTTGGTTTGTCATAAATAGCTTTTATTATTTTGAGATACGTTCATCAATACCTAGTTTATTGAGGGTTTTTAGCATAAAGGGCTGTTGAATTTTGTCAAAGGCCTTCTCTGCATCAATTGAGATAATCATGTGGTTTTTGTCTTTGGTTCTGTTTATGTAGTGAATTACATTTATAGATTTGCGTATGTTGAACTAGCCTTGCATCCCTGTGATGAAGCCTACTTGATCATGGTGGATAAGTTTTTTGATGTGCTGTTGCAATCGATTTGCCAGTATTTTATTGAAGATTTTTTGCATCTATGTTCATCATGGATATTTGCCTGAAGTTTTCTTTTCTTGCTGAGCCTCTACCAGGTTTTGGTATCAGGATGATGTTTGTCTCATAAGATGATTTGTGAAGGATTCCCTCTCTTTGGATTGTTTGGAATAGTTTCAGAAGGAATGGTACCAGCTCCTCTTTGCATGTCTGGTAGAATTTGGCTGTGAACCCATCTGGACCTGGGCTTTTTTTGGGGCGGTAGGCTATTAATTGCTGCCTCAACTTCTGCCCTTTTTATTGGTCTATTCAGGGTTTCTACTTCTTCCTGGTTTAGGCTTGGGAGGATGCAAGTGTCCAGGAATTTATCCATTTCTTCCAGGTTTAATAGTTTATGTGCATAGAGTTGTTTGTAATAATCTCTGATGATGGTTTGTATTTCTGCAGAATCTGTTGATATTCCCTTTATCGTTTTTTATTGCATCTATTTGATTATTCCCTCTTTCCTTTTTTATGAATCTGGCTAGTGGTCTGTCTATTTTGTTGATCTTTTCAAAAAACAAGTTCCTGGATTTATTGATTTTTTGAAGGGATTTTTGTGTCTCTATCACCTTCAGTTCTGCTCTGATCTTAGTTATTTCTTATCTTCTGCTAGGTTTTGAGTTTTTTTTTTTATCTTGCTCCTCTAGCTCTTTCAATTTTGACAATAAGGTGTCGATTTTAGATCTTTCCTTGCTTCTCATGTGGGCATTTATTGCTATATATTTTCCTCAAAACATTGCTTTAAATGTGTCCCAGAGATTCTGGTATGTTGTGTCTTTTGGTACATTGTGTCTTCACTCTCGTTGGTTTCGAATAACTTCTTTATTTCTACCTTCATTTCATTGTTTATCCTGTCAACATTCAAGAGCCATTTGTTCAGTTTCCATGAAGCTGTGTGGTTCTGAGTTAGTTTCTGAATTCTGAGTTCTAATTTGATTGCACTGTGGTCTGAGAGACTATTTGTTATGATTTCCATTCTTTTGCATTTGCTGAGGGGTGATTTACTATAGAGGATTATTTTATTATGTAAGTACATTTTCTGTCAAGATTAGCTTTTATTTATATAAATCTTGCTTTGAATGATCTGTGCCACAGGCCAATCAGATAATAAAGTTACTAGATATTACCTAAAATTTTAAAAAAACTATGTGTAAGAAATTTTGGCAAGATATGTTTGATAATTTTTGACTTTTAAAAAATCATTTGCAATAAGTAAAATTTTGTGTTCTTATAATATTACATTATCTCATACATTTATATATTGTATTACATATATTACAACTTACTCTGTAAGAAAAATTCTGCTTACTTCACCATATGTGAAACCAGGGGCTAATCTGATTTTGCCCACCAAAATTAACCTGCCTTTATGGCTTTTAATCACTTTCTTCTAGTTGATCATCTTAGAACTCCAACTAACTTTCTTACAGGTAACACCTCTGACTGTGGGTGACTCTAGTAATAGTTGCTTAAAGTTGTTTTTCAGGAACTAGGTCAGCTCTTGTCTAGTTCAAGCCAGGTGAGACCAACAACTTTTCAGGGGGCCTGTGCAGGTGCCTGAAGAGTGATCTTTTGATATCAGAGAACCAAAACCTTCACACTCTGATGATGCTAATGCTGCCATTTTCTGCACACAGATTTTATGACAAAACATGTCCTCAGTTATGCTTATATAGAAACCACTATCACCTCACCTTTCCCATACTTTACCCACAAATCACCTTTCCCATACTTTAGACCACCCCACTTTCTATCGTATAAGTACCCCCCATCACTATTTTCAAGGGCATGAATTTGAGATTTGTTCTTCCATCTCCCTGCATGGCAGTCTTGTGAATAAAATCCCTTTTGCAAAAACCTGTTATCACACTGATTGACCCATTGCTTGCAGGCAGAATAAACCTGATTGCTAACAGAGGTGTGAATTTCATCCCCCCCCCCCAACACACACCAAGCAATTATTTAATTCTCTGCAAATACCCACTGGGTGTCCTACAATTTAACTGAACTCTGACATTATCTACCTGGTGAAAGTAACAGATCTCACAGAATAAGGGCTCAGTCCCACAAGACTGCTACCTCCCTACTTTCAGACACTAGTCACAAGTCAATGTCATCTCCTGGAAAACTGACTGGATGTAAATTGGAGTTTCATAGAACCCCCTCCTCTGGTTCAATTATTTGCTAGAAGGCCTCACAGACCTCAGGAAAGAGATGTATTTACTATTACTGCTTTATTATAAAAAGATACAACTCCTGGCTAAGAGTCATAGCTCATAACTGTAATCCCAGTGTTTTGGAAGACCAAGGCAGGAGTATTATTTGAAACTATGAGTTGGGTGCCAATCTGCCAATGTAGCAAGACCCCATATCTACTAAAAAATAGTGATAATAATTTTAAAATATTAATTAAAAAGCAGCAACTCTAAAAAATCTAAATGGAAGAGATGTATTAGGCAAAGTGTGGAAAAAAGGGAATGAAACTTCCATGTGCTCTCTGGGGCACCACCTTTGCAGTACCTCCATGTGCTCAGCAACCTGGGAGTTCTTCAAACCTATCCTTTTTGGGGTTTATGGAGGCTTCATGAGATAGATATGATTGATAAGATTGATAAATCATTGACCATTGGTAACTAACTCGATATCAAGTTCTTCTCCCCTCCCACGAGGTCCCCACACGGCTGAGGTTGAAAGTTCTAACCCTCAAATCACATGGTGTTTCCCCTGACAAGCAGTCCTTATCCTGGGACTATCCAGAAACCCCTAACCATCAGTCATCTTATTAGCATACAAAAAGAAATATCACTTTGGAGATCCCAAGGGTCTGACGAGCTGAATATCAGGAAATAGGGACAGAAACCAAATATATACTTTTTATTATTTCACTTTGCTATTAACCATGGCTAGTTTCAACTAATGAAAAGCTCATGTAACCTGGAGAATAGGCCTATATACTGTTTGTTAGGACTGAAAATCGACCATTACTGGTCTGCACTTCCAGGTCTCAGAAACACTCAGCAATAGACAGTAAGACAACAGAATAAGACCTATTCATGAAATCAACCACAATGCTTTCAAGAATGAGCCAGGATTATAATTTGAGAGGCTAACCTCTGTGGCTTTCAAACCTGGTTGATCTTTAAAATCATATGGGCAAACTTTTAAAAATATAGTTTCTTAAAAGCTAAAAACCTAATAAGTCATCTTTGGAAGTTGGGACCCCCCAAATTCTTTATTTTTTAAAAAGCTCTGTTGATTATTATGATCATTAAAGTGTGGGAAATACCCAGTACTATATGTATATCATGTAAATCTTCTAATTCCCATGTTATTAAATAGAAACTGAGTCAAGAAGAATAATGTCTTCAAAGTTCAGGTCTCAAAAACAAAACAAAAGCAGAAACCTGTTTTCAAAAAGATGATATCATAGTAGTTTTATTTAAAAATAATAAATAGTAATTATTTTAAAACCCTTTACTGAGTACCTGCTAAGTTTTTTGCATTTCTTTTTATTATTTCTAGGTGAGATTTTCTGATTTATTGAGCAAGTGTTCCTAGGAGGAACCAGTCAAGGAGTAGGAGAAGTAAGACAGAATAGGAAGACATGCAAGCTGATTTTTCAAGAGCAATCTAAGCCTAATCATGCAGAAAGCTTTGGCACATCAATTATACGTTAGAGTTGGTTCTGCCTTGAGGCAAGGGAGTTGGGCTTTTTTTTTACTGCACTTGTTAGTCATTGGCTATGACTGTTGCATTTGGAGGTACAGGAGAGAATGTAAAATCCCAGGCAGTTTCAGCACTCCAGTACATATGGGTAAAGGGGCTCCAGTACACAAAGGTAGTAGTTGCATAAGCAAATTGTTGAAAGAAAAGCATACAGAAACTGAGAGATAGTTAAAAAGAATCATTAAGTGGTTTAAAAGTGTCTGGGAGAACGGACAGTGTCTAATACATCAGTTTAACAAATATTGATTGAAAGCATGAGCTGTGTGAAGCCCATGGCTCTAGAAGGAAGATATAGAAGTGAAAAGAAAAAAGGAAACAAATAAAAACACAGTAAAAGCCACTGTCTTTATAGAAGTTACATTCTAAAGGATTATATAATTTTGCAATAAATCGGAATCAGAAACAATGACTTAGGTAAGAAGCATTTATAGAGGTGATAATATGTGACTCATCAGAAGCACACTGATAACAAGAAAAAGTCTATATCACGATATGTTATTGAGTTGGCATTTGCTAGCAAGAACTAATTAATCCCATACGTTCCCTTGAAAAATCCTATAAAATTTATTCTAGAACCATCTGATAGAGCAAGCTTATCAAACCCACGGATGCAGGCCACATGTGGCTCAGGAAGGATTTGAAAAATCCTATAAAATTTATTCTAGAACCATCTGATAGAGCAAGCTTGTCAAACCCACGGATGCAGGCCACATGTGGCTCAGGAAGGATTTGAAAAGTCCTATAAAATTTATTCTAGAACCATCTGATAGAGCAAGCTTGTCAAACCCATGGATGCAGGCCACATGTGGCTCAGGAAGGATTTGAATGTGACCCAACACAAATTTGTAAACTTTCTTAAAATATTATGAGATTTGTTTTGCATTTTTTTTTAGTTTATCCACTATCATTAGTGTTAGTGTATTTTATGTGTGACCCAAAACAATTCTTCTTCCAATGTGGCTCTGGGAAGCCAAAAGATTGGACACTCCTGTGTTAGGGCATAAGAGTAAGGGAGGCATTTATCCATAGGCTTCCATATTCTATTGGTCAAAAGGTAATCCCACAAGAATAAACTGTGCTACACCCCCAAAATGTTTCTGTTTATGCCAAGAGGTTTCTTGTAGCATCCCCACCTTGGCAGCCACTACTGTGTTATCCCTGAGTAGGACAACCGTAAAGAACAGAACAATAAAAAGCACAACAAAGGACTCATGTGAGATGCTCTTAAAGCACATCCAGAGCTGATTCACAACAACCATACTAAAGGACAAATGAGAAAAATCAGATAAGACGTCGTGCACAAGCATTATCTGATACAGATCACCCCTTGTACTACACTTTTCTATATATCTCTTCTCTTAAATCCAACACTGAGTCACTATGAAAAATGAAAACCATCCTCATAAATTTAATAAAATCAGTTGTCAGAAGTTTCTGACAAAAACATCTACTTAGAATAAAGTTACAGCTTAGCATGCACCATTAATCAACTTCCTCTTTAGTTTACATTTTAATAGTTTCTTACTACCCTCATGTTACACAGACAAGGTCCAAAGGTACTAATTTTCATTAATTGTTTCTATAGATAACATCTTTAATGTTGAGTAACGGCAAATTTTCCATTTGAAATATCTTTTAGATCTTGCATTCCAGTGAAACTACCAATGTCAACTAGTTTGAGGGCCCCCACTGAGGAGCTAACTCAACTGAAGAATGCAGTTTCCACATCCTAATGGTCTCTTTCCCCTCACCCTGACCAATAAATGACCCCAATTCTTCAGCCGCTTGCCTACCACAGCGCTTAAAAAAGCCCTAGATCAGAACCCCTGAAACAGATGAATTAGAGGGCTCCTCCCATCTCTTTGTTTGGCTCCTCAATGATTATTAAATTCTTTCTCTGTTGCAACCCCTGCTATTCAGTGTATTGGTCTGTTATTGTGCAGTGGGCAGATGAGACTGGTGATCCTGTAACAAATTACCTGTAAAGTTTTGTGGCAAGAAAATAAACCACAATCAACAATGCAGTCACTGATCTTTAGGTCATATTTAATATTTATTAGATGCAATTTTCAACATCCTTCTGTTCACTCGTCATCATCAGTCATCAGTTTGGCTGCTCTGAGTTGTTACAAGACCCAAATTTCCAAACAGTATCAGCTGTTCATGGCCTTACCATTGTCAGTCTATGGTTGCTGCAATGTGTATTCAATTTTATCACTAGTTCCAAAAGCCTCAAGAGACTCTGAAGAGAGTATCTTGGATTGCAGCATATTCCTCCTCCATTATTTAACAGCAATCCTAGTTCTTCATTTTAATTGGAGTCAATTATCCCTGATAGTATAGTAATTTATTTCTTTGACTGACGGTCTACTAGAATGAAAAAAGCAAAGTGAACAGGAAGTAGTGTTCATTTTCTATATAACAAACAGTGATTCCCCCAGCAGAGGCATCTTCCACATCCTCAGGAACCAGGAGGTTGACTCTAGCAGAGTCAAACGTGCTAGAAACAAAAGAGGTACTATGGTAAAGCAAGGTAAACCCAAATACAAAGTAGATAATAAATGTATAATCCCTGTCCCTTCTAGGATGTGATTTGAGAAATAATCACAAAAGATATTGTAATCCTGAATGTTGAAATTTTGAAAGATAATAATTTCTAAAGTCTAAAATTCTGAAAATTATATCCCCAAAATGTCAAAATTTGGAAAACATAATTATAGAAAAAATAATTTTAAAAAATTACTTTAAAAGATATGTATTTACATTTTTACAAGGAGATTTAATCACTTCTGAGCCTTTTGGCTAAGATCAAGTATAGTATCTGTTCTTATCAGTAAAAGGGAATTTCTTGAAATACATAAAAACACAAGAGAAAATTTCATAGGCCACTTCATGCAGTAGAATAGAAAATATTAACATACATGTTAACCTAAAATAATCAAAAAGGTGAGAATCTAGTTTAAAGAGAGTTTGTTCAAGTAGAAAGGTTAAGGATGGCCACCTGGGAGCATAGATTCAAATTGCCCTGAATATACACTCCAATTATCAGCCCTTATAAGTAGATTTTTAAGGGAAAAGAAAGAGAATATTTATAAGTTGTTTACCAAGAGTTTACATTTATTAACATAAGCTATTGATTGGCTATACAATATTCTTTGTATTACAAATTCCAGGAACATGAAGATAATGGGTGAGGCAGCAATTCAGGAATAAAAATGCTTCTAAACAATTGCCTTTAGGCACGGGTACAGAAGTATAATTAATCTCCCATACTCATGTCTCTCTGGGTCTGATGAATTTTGCATACCTTAAATAGCTCAAGCTGCTCTGAGAGATTTTTCTTTTATCCTTTCCCCACTTTTCATCAAGGTTTTTCAAAGAAAGCATTGTAGATGAAATCAAACAATTTTGGCTCCTTTTATGTTCGGGAGCTGAGTCCCACATCACTAGAAAGACTCATTCCCAGATGTCGTATCCCACATGGGTAATGTGGGAAGAATATATTTCAGTGAGGAATTGTAAGAGCAACAAAAAACAGATTGCGATGGCATCACAGGGTGGCAAAAAATTAGATATCAGTCAAGTTACTGATTTATAACTGCTGTCACTTGTTGAATCATCTCTAGTCTTCAGGGTACCATGAATATAGTTTTCCCTAAAGAAGTAAAACAACAAGAGATACATAATAGAAATATAATGCACATAAGGATTACAATAAAAAGAATTTGCATTCTAGAAAAAAAAACACTATTAAATTGGGAGTCAACTAAAACAATACAAAAAAATTTTTGAACCCAGTCATGCTTTAGAGACTTGTGGCCAAGAAATAATTCAAAATTTAGTACACACGGTAGGAAAACTGTAAAAAGTAAAAAATGATGGAAAAGGTTAGAAACTAGTAATATGTGCACTATATCTTTCTTCTGAAATATAGTTTTTCTCTCTCTAGTTTTCCAAAGAAAGATGTTGTAGGACAAATTTATTTGCAAAATGACATTTATTATTATACTTTGCATCATTATTTGTATAAAGTGCAACAAAAATAGTGAATGGCCACATAGGCCTTTTTAAGTTGGCTTTGCTGAATTTTTTTTCTTTTTTAGACATTGTCTCGCTCCGTCGCACAGGCTGGAGTACAGTGGCAAACTCTCAGCTCACTGCAACGTCTGCCTCCTAGGTTCAAGTGATTCTGCCACCCAAGCCTCTTGTGTAGCCGGAACTATAGGCATGCCACTACACCCAGCTGATTTTGTGTGTGTGTGTGTGTGTGTGTGTGTGTGTGTGTGTGTGTGTGTGTGTGTGTGTGGTATAGAAGGGGTTTCACTATGTTGGCCAGGATGGTCTTAAACCTGCCCCAGCCTCCCAAACTGGGATTACAGACATAAACCAACGAACCCAGGCCCTATTTTGCTGACATTTTTACAAAGTAATCTCAGATAAGACTTTTAAAGCTTCTTGAGGCTAGAGAGCGAAACCAAGAATTCATCATCAGAATATGCCTGTAATTGCTGTATAGATTGGCCAAATTTCTTTTTTCTTGAGGATCTAAAATGTCTTGGCATACTTGGTCCTTTAAAAAAGTAACATTCTTTACTACAAGGTCAGGAATGTTGTAAGGGAGCTTTGTAGACAAGGTACCATACCAGTCTTTCCAAGGAGCATTTTATTGGCTCTAAAAGTCAGCCTTAACTCATTAAAACAGTTTGGTTATATCTGAAAATATGCCACTTCAGCGAAAGTATTGGTAAAATAATCAATGTATCTAATTTTATTTCATTAAAAATGGAAACAGATTTTTAATGAACTTTTGCAAATAACTATATTGCCATAAATTAAGAATACTAATGAATAATTTCCAAATTATGGATAACTCGGATAGAGAGAAAGGTAAATGTTTCAGTTGTGCTCACAAAAGTATACTCTATTCAATTATTATAAGCAAAGTAACTCAAAAAGAAACGTTTTTTTTAACCCTGGAAAAATAAGAAGAATCAACAATGTTTCAAAGAAAAATAATTGTGAAATAACTTTAGTCCTCTATTGGCTCAGTCTCAGGTAATAAATTCTTGTACTGTATGATGTTGGGTTGGCAATCTTTATGAACATATCACTTTTACATTAGAGTTCTGGAAGTCTTAGACCTGTGGTATGATCTCTAAAGTATCAGAGACCTGTATTCAAGAGTACCTGCCAGAGTTTTTTTTCCATGAATTTTCTTAAAGAAGCAGCAAATTTTGAACTATTTACTATAGCTAATTTTAGCTAATTATAAAGCACTTTCTGAGAAGAATCGAAGTAAAATAGTAATTTTTTGTGGATGACAAAAGGCTTAGAACAGCCATGCACAACTGAGGCCAGGCATGGTGGCTCATGCCTGAAATTCCAGCACTTTTGGAAGCTGAGGTGGGCAGACTGCTTCAGGCCAGGAGTTTGAGACCAGCCTGGCCAACATGGTGAAATCCTATCTCTATTAAAAATAGAAAAACATTAGCTGGGTGTGCTAGTGCATCCCTGTAGCCCCAGCTACTTGGGAGGCTGAGGCACAAGATTTGTTTGAACCTGGGAGACAAAGGCTGCAGTGAACTGAGATCATGCCACTGTACTCCAGCCTGAGTGATTGTCTCATTAAAAAAAAAAAATGAAGACACAATGGTTAGATGGATAATGAAGTAATAACCATAATTATGACTGAAAACATATACCAACACATATCAAATTCATTTAACCAAAGTGATAATTCTAGGATTTTTAAAAGCCAAAGCTTTTGTTCTTTGATAAAAGGAGACTCAGTTTCCCAAGCAATCAAAAGACTCAATAAAGACAGCATAAGACAGACAAAATTTGTCTCTCTTTCTCTACCTTCTCTCTTTTTCCAGTTTACTTAAAATGTAACAAAATTATTTTACTATCTCTTATTAATAATACACGAAAATCTCGTTCAAAAGAAACAAACAAGTTTCACTGTCATAAGATTGTATTATCAATACTAAAGCTAATTTTAACAAAATCTTATAACAAATCCATCTAATCTCAGCTTTGACCACACAAGATTTCCATAAACTTTTTATAATATCTTATAATTTTCTATTAAAAAACAGATTAATGCACCAAGAAACTCCTATCGTTTCAACACAGGTGACCAAACTCTTGCCTTGCATCAGTGTGATTTTAAAGTTAATGCTTAATTTTCAGAAAAACATAAATAATTATCTTCTAATTTTTGCTCACTTGGTCAAAAAAAATTACTTTTACTAGATTAATTTTCCACAAAATTGATTCAACTTGCTTAATTCTTTAGTTTTGCCTTATACTTTCTTTCTATATCGACATTTTACCTAAAAACAAACATATACTTTACTTTTCCCCTTATTATTTTAACGACACTGTGAAAGAAAAATAAATCTTGGAAATCTAGAGGCCCCCAAATCATTAAATAAAGGGAAAAGTCAAGGTGGGAACTGCTTGGGCAAACCTGGCTCCCATTCTATTCAAAGTCATCCTTCTGCTCACTGAAATAAATGCATATCTGATTGTCTCCTTTAAAAAGGCTCATCAAAAACTCAAAAAATTGCTATTGTTTGTCTCTCATCTACCTGTGACCTGAAAGCCCCTGCCCTGCTTGAGTTGTCCCATTTTTCCAGACAGAGCCAATGTACATCTGACATACATTGATTGACGTGTCATGTCTTTGTAAAACATATAAAACCAAGCTGTGCCCTGGCCACCTTGGGCACATGTCATCAGAACTTCTTGAGGCTGTGTCACAGGTGCATGTCGTAAATGTTGGCAAAATAAACTTTCTAAATTAACTGAGACTCCCAGATTTTCAGAGTTCACATTTTGGTAACCACAAAGGGATTCTGAGTGGAGATGCCCCTGACCTTTGACAAATCTTCTATCGGTTCTTGGTACTAGCGTGAGCTAACTTTATAGCTCAAACCAGCAGGACAATTTGCTGAGGTCTGGGAGTACCCTCTCCAGAGAATCCCTGATCTCCCAAAATTTGGTCAAGATCTAAAGTTTATTTCGCTGTACAACACTGTTTTTTTCTTTTTTTGGAGTTTTACTTGCTTCTAACAAGGAAGGCAAGATTTTCTGTTTCTATGATGATGGGAGGAAGGTAACTCTCTTTTATGGAGTTTGAGCTCGCTCCCATCAGGGAAGACAACTTCTAGTTTGTTTGTTTATTTGTTTGTTTCTGCTTCTAGGATGATAGAAAGAAGACTTCAGCCTGAGACCCATCCCCAGGTAAGTAGCTAAATTGGGGTTTCCTCTTGGTTGAAGTTTAACAACCAGCTTGTTTTAGATTCTCCTTACAAATAGAGCACTCAGTGAGCATGATGTTGGGTTTTGTGTTGTTGTTTGTTCTGGTCTTTCTCCCATCATACTTGACCAGTTCTACCTGACATGGTCAATTCCCACTGAGAATGCCAAACTATGGGTAACAAAACCTCTCTCAGTTGGCCAAAACTCCTCATAGCTGAAAAGAAGGAAAAACAAACAAACAAAACCCAAAATCATGCAGTTGGTTTCTATGTTTGCTTCCTGTCTTAAAAAACAAACAAGAAAAAAAAGTAAAAACAAATGTTCTCTTGTTTACTTTTTTTCTACCCAACCCCTTCTTCCTCCTATGCCATCTGCAATACCAAAAAATCTAGAGAAGGCTTCTAATAACTTGAACCCCTTTAAAGAATTCTGAGCAAAGGCACCCTCACCTGTTTGCAGTGTTCTGTTTTCTTTGTGGAGTTTCAAAAGTCAGGGGCAGATTCTTAGGTCTAAAGATGTTTCCCTGTATTTCAAGATCCAACCTCTTTGGCTTCAGAAGTACCAGAGATTACCTTGCACTGTGAGAGGATTTGACCTTGGCATGTGTAATGGCAGATGAGAACTACGAAGTATGGGTCTCTGAGCACAGTTTATAGGAAGTGGTCTGGCTGATTTTTTTCCTCTCCTAGAAAATTGTTGTTGAAGGATTCTAATTCTAGTTTGAAGATGCATTCTAAGTTGTCTCCTGTATTGCTTTTTCTCCCAAAATTAATCCCAATTTGACTTGTCTGTGTGCGAAATGAACTGTTGTTCTTATAAGCTAATGAGAGACTGAGTTGCCTGAGCTTCAGAGAAAAAGGCCATTTTCTCCTCCCAGCCAAAATGCACTTTTGAGTGATCAGGGACCTCATGAAAATGTCTGTGGGGTTGATCCCGTGTGGTGTGAAATAACAGTGCAGGGAAATCCCCAACAAAAATTAATTTTTTTAAAAATAAGGCTCATCCAGGAAATGCATATAAGGGCATTTTTAGCCCTCTCAGAGGTCAAAGAGGGTGGAAATGACTCAGTGGTGACAAACTATGGAGTGCCGTTCACAAGCAGCACACATTGATCCATCACATGAAAACCCTATGCCACAGTTCAGTTCCCACTTATAAGAAAAAAACTGGGAAACAAATGTCTAAGAGTGAGAAAAAAACAAGGAGTATGACCCCCCTTGCAAGCACTCTGTAGGTCTTATATCATCTCTACTTGCCAGAGTTTATGTAATATTGAATATGATCTTTGTGCACGTTTACATTTTAAAAAAGAGCCCTAAGGTCCACCTGCAAACTATGGAGTTCTGAAGTTCTCATTTTCTCTACTTTCTTTTCTGTCTGCTTTAAATCTGCTACTATTTTTCTATTAACATAAAAGCCCCTGTTGGGATCTAACAGGATTTTTGTGTTTATTTGTTTGCAAGCCAATGAATTTGTTTTTATCTCATGGCCAAAATTCTGAGGTAAAAGCTATAGGATCTTTCTGCGTGTGTGTGTGTGTGTGTGTGTGTGTGTGTGTGTATTTTAAAGGGCTTTAAAATTTCTATAATTTTATGTTTAATTTGGCAATTAAATCCATTTTAATTTCCCTCTAGCATGCCAGACTTTTCCTCTTCATACCTTATGATGTAAATTTTGCTATTTGATTTTGACCTGAGTTGATTCTCTAATATGTAAAATTAAGGCTATTTAGCTGACAACTGCCTGGGGTTATCAAGTATTGATACAGATTACCTTTTGAAACAGGTTATCCAGAAGTTGAAAGTTGTAGATGGGGAAGTAAAGGTTTTTCTGAATCTAGAAGATGTACTTGTATCAGCATGCCTAATAAGTCTACGTATTTATGTGTTGTGTACAGTGTTTCACTACTGAAAATACATAAAAGAGCTCTAATTAATGTTTTATGCTATAAAGTTATATATTATAGTTATTATAGTTTGTTTTAATATTTTTACTTGTTTAAAAATGACCTTGACATTCAATATTTATTATGTAATTTCATTTTAAGTTTTCAAATTACCAAAAAGATTTTTGATACTATAGAGTTTGTTTATATGTATTTGCACCTGATTTACTTATTTTTAACAACCATATGAACTATTCATTACAGTTTTATGAGACATTGAATAAAGCTAGTCATTATATGAAATTATTTCCCTGCTATTTTTGTATCATGTAAATGTTAGAAAGGAGCCACCTAAGCAAAAACCCTAAAGTTAAATACATGAGTATTTTGCTACTCTGAAGACACAACTGTTTTCATTGAGCTGACAATATTCACTAGTTTTATTTACCAAATATTTATCTAAATCAGGAGTTCAAACGCATTTGAATTACATTCTACTCTTCTGATAAAGTATTTAAGTGCTTACTTTTAATGTAAACCAATTAATAAAAACTTTTTGATATATTTTGGCAATGAAACATCACATATACATGACATATATAAACATACAGACATACAGATGCACAGACAGAAGCAGAGTTTGTAGATTTATAAGATTCTTCATTTGCCAGTCTTCAAACAGTCACTCTTTCTCTCTTTAGCAAATCCTAAACAATTGTGTTAGACAGCCAGGTTCAATGACTTGTTCCTGTAATCCAACCAATTTAGAAGGCTAAAAGGGAAGAATCACTTGCACCCCGGAGTTTGGGACCAGCCTGGGAAATAGAGCGAGATCTAGTCTCTACAAAAAATAAATGTAATTTTAAGAAAATTGTTAGCTAGGCAACCCTAAATTTGCACTTCTAAAGGGATGACTCTTAGGATAAAATTTACATCTCAAAGCATAGAATTTAGATCTAAATTTTATTATTATCTGCTGAGACAAGAAAAACAAAAGGGGTAAGCTCAGTCAACACAGGGTTGCCAGCTGGGCATGGTGGCTCACTCTTATAACCTGAGCTATGCTGGAAGCTTTCTTGAGGCCAGGAGTTTGAGATCAAATTAAAAACATAAGACCCTGTCTGTTAAAAAAAATTGTTTTTAAATTAGCTAGCTGTGGTGGCACACACCTGTGTTTTAGCTACTTGGGAGGCTTAGGTGGGAGAAGACCCTGTGCCCCAGAAAAGGCTGTGGTGACTTATGACTGTGCGACCCCCGGTTGTGGGACCCCAACCCACGGAGGCAGGCACCCAGCAGACATGAGGCAGGACGCATGGTGGCCGGTACCGACTTTATTGGGATCTCCGGGCGACTCAGGCGGGCAGGGAGGAATCGCGCACGCTTTCTTTGTTCGGTCGGCTTTATAGGGGCAGAGGGCCTGGGGCGGTGGGAGAGCAGAGGTGGCGGGTGATGATTGTTTAGTCCCGGTTGCCGGGCGGGGAGTTTCGCCGGACGGGAAGTTTAGTGGGCAGGAAGTTAGGGGAGAGCTAATAAGGCAGATGGTGATTGGCCAGGTTCTAGGCAGGAAGTCTGCTGGGCGGGAGCTGAAGGGGCAGGTGGTGATTGGTTAGGTGGTTGCTAGGCGGAAGGGAGCTGGAGTTCCTT
>PVKP010030289.1:0-28081 GCA_004027715.1 Plecturocebus donacophilus
CACAAAAAAATAAATCTAGTTCACCTTGCTAAAAAAAAAAAATTATAACATTGGTTTACTTTATCTGTTTATAAACTGTGGCTCCTTGGAGGACCACATATTGTTGTAACATTGTTTTCACCTCTCACAGCCCCCCTACCAATAAATCCTCACCCTCTCAGATGATATGGCCCAAGTTGAGAATGCATGCCCCAGGAAATAATAAAACTGCAACATGGAAGATGTTGGTTCAAATTAGATTCCTATATGAACGTGCTGAAAATTCCAGTATATTCTGCCATTATGTCTTTTGGGACCAAAATGTCATAGCAGTTTAGCTTATCTTAAATAATACAAATATCTTAAAATGTATTCATATAAAGTGCAATAAATGCCTTTTATCTTAGCTTAAGAATCTAGTGGTTGGCCAAAATCAATAGCAAACTGTAAAGCCTCCATTAAGTAAAACAAAAAATAATTTCTCTGCTCCATACAATAGTGATTGACAGATCATATTTCCCTTGAAAAAATAGTCTGGCTACGATGTCATCACACTGTAAGTTTATCTACTCAAAGGGTTAAATCTACTTAAATTTTGATATATCTACTTTATTGAAATGTAAAAAACTAAATTTACTGATCATGCCTCTGAATGAGACATGTTGTAAAAATAAAATCACAATACTTGGAGTATTCTCTAGCAGTTAAAATAGACTTTTCAAATAAATCACTTGCTCATTTGTAAAAATGTGTGTGTTCATATTACCACTATTGTGATCTTCCATTTGCTATAGGTTTCTTGACATTGCACCTTATTTCTGTTTACTTTTTAACAAGTCTTTTTCTACAACAATGTCCTTAAGTAGCCATAGAGCCTATTGAAGATATAAAAAATTAAAGCAATCATCCAAAATTTTGATTCCTGGTGATTTTCAAAGGTCATCTCTCAATCAGTACTCACAATTTTAGACCCTCACATTTATATGATTTCCCAGTTATGGCATGTAGACAACATGCTAGCTTTATAATGAGTATAATAGTTATTTCCCAGCAGAGATAGAGCAGAAGACCAGAGCTCATGACATGAGGAATTCAGCATATCTTTAATTTCAGCCCATTTTGCCCCAAGGCCGTCATTTCTGCACAACCCAACCTGTATAACCACATATAGCACATCTGACTGTGTCCATTCATGCATCACCATTCCCTGAGGTGCCATTCACTGAATTATTTTCCTTGTGCTACTTAGTGTATTACTTTACCATATATTTAAATATTAAAGTAGTTAGTTGTTGAAATTTTCCTTTGCTAGTACCCCAAGAACACTTGGATTAAAAAATAGCCCATAAACATATATATTATGTATTATATATAATACATAGTACATATTATTTGTATTATACATGTATATTATGTATAATCTATAATGCATATAATTGTATATATTGTGTATAATATATATAATTATATAATGTATAATGTACTCATATGTATTATATATATATATCTTGAATCAAATAATTTTTATCAAATAATTGTGAATCCAAGTATCTGGACCCTTCACAGATTACATTGCCCTTTGCTTCCTCGTAGAGCTTCCCAGCAAGGTGTGCATAATTATCAAATTTAACCCTAGGAATCTTCTGATGTTACAGGAAAATGAAATAAAAAACACACAAACAAAAATCTGAGCTAGTGTGGATGGTGATGTAATTACTCTTTTTATTTTTAGGATTGTGTGGTAACTTAGTATTTTCCCCTTACATTAATATATTTCATCATAAGCATATTAAAGATAGGATAGAGTTGGTGATTTTAAACACATTACATGCATACACACATAAATATATATATATATATCTGTGTGTGTATCTATTATATATAAAAACGTATATAATATATATAATTTGTTTACTTCTTATAGCCAAACTATATTCCATATAATCCTCTACTTCCTGGTATATCAAATGTAAAACCCAAGAAAATTTTACCAAATGACCAGAAAAAAACTCATTCTCCAAGAAATACTTAGAAGCTCTGGAGATGGTTAATGTTTGAAAATTTAGAACGAAAATAAGTTAGTGAAATGGCTGGACACACTAACTACCAGGAATTTTTAAGCAATGAGAAGACTGAAGTTCCAATTTAAATTTCATACCATTTTAAAGGTGTACTGGGCTCAGGCCTCTGTTGTTTTTGCCTCACGGAGGCGCAGACTGAAGCTTCCAGAGTCCAGCAGCAGAGGCTTCCATAAAAGCCATTGTCTTTCCTTGGTAAAGCAGATGAAAGGTAGCCTGTTGGAAAACTGATGCTCTTGTAAAGTGGAAAGCTCAGAAGAATAAAATTCGTTCCATTTCAGGTAGAAAACTTTATAAAACCGTTCCATCCGTTTCATCAAAATTGAGGGTCTTAGTCTTGTGAGACACTGAAGGGTGAAATGAGGGCTTTACTGACTTCAACACCCCTGCTGTGTGGAATTTGGGAGAGACGAAAAACCTCTGTTAGGCCCCATTTTCTGTTCAAATTATTAAGACTTCTGCTCCAATTTGATGAAATGGATCTTGAGCTTTCAACATTGATTCAATGTCCTTTACAGGTGGGAAAAATATATAACTTATAGTGGCTGACCTTTAGCTGTGATGAGTTGAAATGTATTTGATGAACATCCTAAATAGCTCATTGAGCACGTTTTCCTGGTCTCCAGCTGACTGGCTGCACTGCCTCTCATCACCATTGCAGAAAGGCATACCTGTTCTGACGCTGTGTCATAATCTCCAGCCCTTCTACCTGAATTTTTCCCCTGCTTCTAATATTGAGCTTAGATAGAACGACTCCTCATTTCAACGACTTTCTTGCCCTACAATCATCCATTTTCCCCCTCTAAAATCCACCTGCCAAGAAAAGCAGCAGTTTTCCTCTACGTAAAAGCATTAAAAAGGCTCAAGTTTCTCTAATTAAAAATTTTACCCTACTATCCAACATAACGATTATTAAATTTCTCATTTTTTTGAAAATATGACAATCAAATATCTTAAACAGTGGTGTCTAATAATTTCTTCCATTTCTTGCCCTTCCACTCCAGCGTGGGTTATTTGTCATGCTTGCTCCTCTCTGACAAGCTCTCGCCAAGATCACCATCGGCTCCTACGTTGAGAATCCTATGCATATCCTTTATTCTTCATTTTACCATCTGGCAGTGCTTGACAGAGGTAACCACACCCTCCTCTTGAACTCATTGTTTTTCAAGACTTATCCCATTCTTCTGCTTTTCTCCTTTCCTTTTGGTGATCCTCCTCGGCTTCATTTGCCAGCTCTGCCTTTTCTAATTATCAA
Organism: Plecturocebus donacophilus; assembly: GCA_004027715.1. NCBI lineage: Eukaryota > Metazoa > Chordata > Mammalia > Primates > Pitheciidae > Plecturocebus > Plecturocebus donacophilus. The sequence continues at coordinate 3,313 of PVKP010030289.1, forward strand.
CTATTATTTCTAGGGATAAGGGTAAGTCTCTTATTTGTTCTTTCTTCACTGCCAACTAATAGCCTTTTGTCTTCCCATCAGATTGTTTACAATATGTGGGTCTAGGATTGTGAAATCCATACTTATAATCTAGACAATACTTCTGATGTCCTGATCCATATAATACTCAAAACCATAACTTAATAACTGAAGTGTCTTGAGTTATTAGTGTGAGCCAATATTAATAAGAGCTTTCACTGATTTATATATTAATCCTTCTGAATACCCTATGAAGTACACATTATAATCACCACTTTACAAATGAGGAAACTGAAACTTAGATAAAAGAGGAACCCAAGGTCACACCACTAACAAGCGGAGTTCAAATTCATACCAGATCTCAACTTTGAGTCACACCACTAACAAGCGGAGTTCAAATTCATACCAGATCTCAACTTTGAGTGCTTGACTTTCATCTAACTGCCCAATTAGTGTCTGTAAGTTAAAAGTTTTGTGTGCTTCAAATCAAACCTATCTGAAAATGACTGGATAGATTCTTCCATTCTTCCACTAACACAAACAATTCCTTTAAAAAATTCATTGCACTTCCAGTGTACTAATCTCATTTATCTCTGTAAAAGTACCACTTATATCTAGTTACACAAGCACTCTCCCTCCTTTCTCTCCCTGAATACTGGTCATTCAATTATCTGCAATATGTAAGACCCTTCTTCTGCAAAGGTCTTTACAGTGCATTAATTTCTATCATGGTTAGTATTATATTCCACAAGTGGGGAAAGTATTAGGTACTATTTGATTTTCAAAAAAGTCTAGTTAACTAATGCACTAACTGTATTAACTATAAAAGTCATATTATGTATAATTGTTGAAATTTAAAACTGCAAACTACTTATCAATGTCATTTCCGGGAATTATTTGGCCTCTTCTCAGATAGGGAAATTTCTATCCAATATGATGTTGTATAATGAATAAAACAGACCAGGGTTATGAAAACAGAAAACAGGAGAGGTAAAAACTATTGACTATTAGGTCTGCACTCTACTGGACAGAAACTAAGTTCATCTGATTCATATGATATCCTCTATCTACCAGATTGCCCTTGCATCATAGCTGCTCATAAGATATTTGTTGAATAAATGGATAAATGCTTAAATAATTGAAGATGACTTTCATGTGCCAAGCATTATGAATGTGTTATATGCATGATCTTTCTCAATTTTTACCGTATACTTATGAGGACTTTTAATTAAAAAAAAATCTGGAACTTAATGAGGTTAAAAACTCTGTCCAGATTATGGAACCCATCCACATCTGACTCTGAGGATCAGTCTTTCTCCTGTACCATAATGGCTTTCCATTACACAGGCCTACTCCATTTAACTTAAACTCAAATATTTCCAGGTAGAATTAACAATCAAAACTTCAAACTCTAACTTTTGGCTTGTTTATTCTATAGGCTTTGTATAAGACATTAACTAAGGAATATTGTCTGACTTGTAAAAGTCTTGAAGAATCAGCTAAGAATTCTATCTATCCTAATTAGTGTATACATGATTTTTCTAATTTGTGCTTAAATATTTGTAATTTTTTTATTTAGAAACAAATCATCTGTACTGTGCTTCATTAAATCAATATAGTCCATAAAGGATAATGATAAAAATGAATCAAATGTGAATACAGCCTGGAAGGAAATCCACTTCAAAAGTGAATTTTACTTCACAAAGATAGGTCAAAAAAAGGGCAATGACACAAAAGTATTCATTATATAATGCAGTTTACTAATAAAAGTTATTTGTGGATACAATAGAAGTAATAGTGACTTTGGCAATATCTTGACATCATTGCTATTCATTAATTTTAATATATGTGAAATAACAATGAGACATCCCTTAACTTCAAGTCAATTGAACAAGTATGTCTACTGCAGGTGTTTCTAAAAGAGAATTATATTTAATTTAGCTTCTGCCTCCTTTAAAATAATACCTTTTTATAAAATTATAAGAGTAAACACTAAGAACAAGTCAATGAAAAAAGATAATAGAGTATTTCAACTCTTACTCTAATGGATTTTTAAAATCATTATAGGTGTTTTATCTCACAAACTGATTCATCGATACTACTGCAAAAACATAATAGACAATTTTATTTATTTTTTTAAAGGCAGAAGTAGTCATAACATAAAATTATAAATATTGAGATTATATTCGATTAAACAGTATTTAGAAATATTTATACATTCCATCTCAGTTACCTTTTCAGTTCAAGTTGTAGAACTTTTCTACTCCTTGAATATTTAAAAATAATCTTTATGGTTACACTATTATTATTATGTCAAATATTTAAGAAAGAATCATGAAACATTTCATTATTACCTTTCCTACTGCATGTTAGCAAAAAGCCATTATCTTTCCATCTTGGCTTCCTTTGTTTTCATCCTAATTCCAATTTTTAATATTTTGCTAATTTATTCTCCCTGTCAGAGAAAAATCCAAAATTTATAAATATAACATTGATCAGAATATTTGTCTTTATTGATTTGTTTATAAAAAGCAAAGAAGTGTCAAGTAAGAGGTTGGTGTTTTATTAATGTTTTCTTTAAAAAATGTCTGAGAGCTCTACACAGATAATATGCTCCTCAAAATAAATGGTTATTAGAAGTGTCTACTGTATTGGTATTACTGACTGAATATTCATCAGGTAGATTTGTAGTAGGCAGTATCATCATTGGCATGTATGCTTATAAAACAAATGTCTTCCCAGACATATACTGTGTTTGAATACAGGCTTCTTTACTTGTTACACGTCCTAATAGGATTTCAGGTTTCTCATCTATAAAATAGGTACCAGGTAAAAATAGCGTCTTCCTCTTTTAAAAAGATTAATACTGCACATCTGAATTATTAACCACCTATAAATATAAGTACAAGATGAAATAATTTATAATATAGCTTAAGAAAGCATTGACCCATAGTGCTCCTAAAATAAGAATAAAGAGATGTTGCTAATATTATAAAAGTGAGCAGGTTTTGCGGTGAAAACATCATAAACAGAAACTGAGAAAATGAAAGGCAAAACAAATTTGCTGACTTGGTGCTTCCTTTTCTAATCTGATGTCGCCCCCACCCCTCAGTGAAGGACATGACAAGGAGAGAAAAGTAATGAAGAGACTGGGGCCTCCCCTTTTGGGTGTGCTGTGGTTCTAGGCCCTGACTGTATATTTGAACCACCTGGAAAGAGCGGTCACTAGAAGAAGTGCTGAGGCTACCACAGCAAGCCAGACTGATTTAATCAGACTCTGGGGAGTGGTATCTGAGTATTTCTTCATCACCCCTCCAACGGATACTAATATGAAGCTAGGTTTGAGAATGAACGAGAAATAGTTTTCTACATATTCCTATACATTTTGTAATACAGAAAGCTTCGTTTTGTCAGATAAGTTGTAGATGGTGGTAGGATAGGAAGACCTGGTAGAATGCTTTTCCATAGCATAATTGGAGGGCTGTCATTTTTGAAAACATTAGTTCTTCCTGATTTTTCATGCATCCTTTCTGAGTGACTTAGTGGACAGCAGAGGTCCCTACGGTGTGGTTTCTGGGCCAGCGGTATTAGCATCAACTGGGAACTTGTGAGAGATACAAATACTTAGGCCCCAATCAGCAAATCTGGGGGTGGGCACTGGTAAACAGTGTTTTAACAAGCCCCCTGGGACTCTGGTAACCCACTGAAATTTGAGAACCATTTGGGTAAGTGTTGGTACAACTCAGCTAAGCTCAAGAGGATCAAGAGGATAATTTATTTCTTTAGTGCCTGACCAGAGCCTTGAAGTAAGGACCAGCATGGGCTTGTGTGCAAAAGTCAGGGAACAATAGTGCAGGCCTATTGATAAGTGCCCTGAACTATCTGCCTCCCTTCACATGGAAATTTTTCTGAAAAGCTGAGCATCCAGAGGTTTCAATGTTGCACTTTTGTTGATACATTCAACCAAATCTGGGTGTATATGGGTGTTGTATTAATCAGTTTTCATACTGTTAATAAAGAACTGACTGAAACTGGGTAATTTATAAAGGAAAGAGGTTAATTGACTCACAGTTCAGCATGGCTGGGGAGACCTCAGGAAACTTACAATTATGACAGAAGGCAAAGGGGAAGCAAGGCACCTTCTTCACGAGGTGCAGGAAGAAATATGGGGGGAAGGGAGAAGAGCCCCGTATAAATCTATCAGATCTCGTGAGAACTCACTCACTATCACAAGAATAGCACGGGGGAAACTGCCACATGATTCAACTACCTCCACCTGGTCTCTCCCTTGACACATGGGGATTAAAATTCAATATGAGATTTGGGTGGGGACACAAAGCCTAACCATATAAAGTGTATAAGGGAAAAGTGAGGAATGGGTATCTAAAAATAGAGATCTGATAAGTTTTTGGAGGAAGAAGGGAAAAGGAAGCAAAAGGTGCAGAGACTGTATTACATCATCAAAGTTTTAAGACAAATTGTAGTAACACAGGCAGTTCAGTAACTGCAATCCTACGAGAGTTCCTTGGTTGCTAATTATGCCACTTACAGCAATAAACAGAATAAAACAAGGACTTCAGGGAGGTATAATAGTTGTAGGTCAAGTAGCAAGTTTTGTTGACAATGACCACAGAGCCTTTTCATAGTTGGTAATTTAGAACCATTTCTCATAAAATCCATATATTCATTATTATGAATCTATTAGCGCAAACACAGACTAACCATGTCTCAGGATGGAATGTGGTCTGTGTTGGTGACTACTCATGTGTGATATCATTTTCTAGGTAATATAAAGACAAGAAGCTTAATGCAATTCTGTTACCAAGGTTGCCACTAACTCTCTTTAATTTCTGGCTCATAGGAAGGCAACATGATTCAAACAATGCTTTTCTTCACTCTTCAGTGTAAACCTGTGTTTGAACACAGGCTTTTTTACTTCTCACATGTCCTCATAGGATTTCAGGTTTATTATTTATAAAATAGGGATAATAAAATACCTATCAGCTAATCTTTTTATAATGCCATGTTTATACCATACATAGCACAAGGCATTGCACATACTATGTGCTCAATTTGTGGCAGTTATTTTAGTATTAAATAATAAGTTAATATTATTTATTAAATTGATTTTAGTAAAATAATTATGTTGGCATCATGAATACTTTGCATAGTTTGCATACGTATTTTATTACAAAGATATAAAAATGTATATACACATTTTTGTATACCCTGGTTTCTGTAGTGCACGATAAATGTACATTTTATATACATTTTTATATACACACTGCCTATATTTATATCTGGAAAAATTTTCTTGGGAGTTACATAAATTGCTAAATGATTTCCTACATTTTTACTAAAACAGGACAGAATGGGAAAAAAATAAAATCGTGTGTGCCTATGTTTCTGTGTATGTGTGTCTTTCTCTCTATATATATGTATATATGTTTTTTTGAAAAGCAATATGAAACATAATTTTGCATTTAGTATAAATTTTGATGATTTTTAGATTTATATATATATATATATATATTTTTTTTTTTTTTCATTTAACATAGATTCTCCATTGTCCTTTTTTGGAGTAGAAGGCAGTATAGTATAAAGGAGGAAACAGGGGCTTTTGAATCACATAGACTCATTCAATTTAATATATTGAATTTTTTTATTGCAAGCCACCTAAAAAGGCAACAGAGATCAGAAGGCTAAGTAATGTCAGGCTTGAGCAAGTCACTAAGCCTTTCTTGCAACTTCCACGTTTGTAAAATATCAATAATAAAATTGATACCCTAAGATTATAGTTAAGGTAAACCCACATGGCAAATATAAGCAGCTGGCTTATAACAGGTGCTCAATAAATAATCTTTCCCCCCATGGGAACCTTATTTGTATCCTAGCTCCAAGAACTCTGACTCACCTGGACAAAATGTCTGGGTACAGGTGAGGAATCGGTTTATAAATACACAGTAGCAACCAGGGAGAGAAGAAACCTCAGCACCTAAAGAGGGAACACGTGAAGATTCAGAAGTCCTTGGAGAGAAGTCCGCCTGAGTCAAGCAGCAGGCATGGCTGGACCTGCTGGGCCTTTTATCATCAACCACAGCTCATGAATGCAGACTTGTCTTGTGCATGCACAAACGCACAGACTGGACAACCTTGTTTCACTTGAATTGATAAAATTCAAGTGCTTCTTCTGACTCCCAATTGGCCTTTGGTTATGTATGCATGGCTATTGAATCTGCAAATATGTGGTGATTCTGTTCTTAAGGCTTAACCAAACCAACAAAATACTGATTCAAAGCAAGTTCAACAATTCCCAAACTCGGGTAACCTGTATCCCCTTCTGGGACAGCACAAGCCCTGTATCAGCAATCCTCGTATGAGTTGTAATTAACAACCCGTGAGCTATATCTTGGCTCAACAAGGAGGAGAATAGTCATCAACACTTTCTGCTGTCTTAATTAACACTGGTCAGGTGGAGCAGTGCCTATGAGCCATGAGATGAGAACTGCAAATAAATGATTACCAGAAATAAGACATGCTACTTCTTTTGGGGGCTTATTCAATAGGCTGAGTGTAGGATTCTGGTGTGCATGGCTGAGATCAATATTGCTGATTGGCCTCACCCTGCTGATCAGAAGTCTGTTGATAATAGCACTAATCAAGTGTCGTATGAGACAAATTGAACAAACTTAGACTCAGTCCCTATCAGAGCATCAAATCCAAGTCTCAAGAGTTGTGCTGTTGTGTTAGTTGTTGCTGTAGCAAATCATGTCAAACAATCGTTTAAACAATACAAATTCATTATCTTATAATTCTAAGGTCAGAAGCCTGACATGGCTCTCAATGTGGCTAAAACTGTAATATTTTAATTGGCCGTAGGGGAGATTCATTTCTTTGATCATTCAAGTTGTCGGCTGAGTTGGTTCCTTGTGTTTGCAGGATTACACTCACCATTTCTTTGCTGGCTGTCAAATAGAGGCCTTTCTCAGCTCCAAGAGGCTGCCTCAAATCCTCGGCTTGTGCTTGCTTCTCTATCTTCAAAGCCAGCGATCGCAAGTCAAGTCCTGCTCATTCTACTGTCAACTCTACTGCCTTACTTTTCTACTTTAAGGACTCTTGTAATTACATTGGTCCCATGGAGACATTATAGAATAATCTATACATGTGATGTTAACTGGTTAGCAGCCTTCTTTCTACCTGCAAAACTCTTTTTGCCTTCTATGTTAACACACGGACAGTTCCAGTGACTACAATTTGGATACTTTTGGAAACCATTATTCTGCCTAACAGGCAGAAGAGAGAGCTAGTGCCGGTGAACTCCACTTTTTAAAACCATCAGATCTCATGAAACTTATTACTATCATGAGAACAGCATGGGAAACACTTGCTCACTTGTCCCCATGATTCAATTACCTACCACCTACCAGGTCTCTCCCACAACATGTGGGAACTTAAGATGAGATTTGGGTGGGGACACAGCCAGGCCATATCAAGGACTAAGGCTAGACTATTGGAAGAGGCCTTGAACATCCCTGTGTATCACTGCTGAGAGCACCTCTGAAGTAGCTAGTCTTGTTCATAACTAAGTAGGTGAAGGTGACAAGAACATGACACTTTTACAAACTCCCATCTCTGGATGAGGATATCATTTGGAGCCCTCATGCCACCTTTGGCATGTGGAGCCATCTCTGGCCCATATACCGCTGCTTGAAACTTAGGCACAAGGAAACCAGCCCTGCTGATATGGTTTGGCTATGTCCCCACCCAAAAATCTCATCTTGAATTGTAACCCTCATAATCCCCACGTGTCAAAAAAGAGAACAGGTAGAGATCATTGAATCATGAGGACAGTTTCCCCTGTGTTGTTCTTGTGATAGTGAGTTCTCACAAGATCTCATGGTTTTATAAGGAGTTTCCCCCTTCACTCAGCACTCACTTCATCCTGCTTCCATGAGAGAAAAGTGCCTGCTTCTCCTTTGCCTTCCTCCATGATTGTATGTTTCCTGAGGCCTCCTTAGCAAGGCAGAACTGTGATCCACTTAAACCATTTTCCTTTATAAATTACCCAGTCTCAGGTATTTCTTCATAGCAATGTGAGAACAGACTAATAAACCTGCCATACTGCCATACTGCTATCTCCGCTTCATAGTGTGCTGTCAGTCTCTCACTCTGATACTCTGAATTTTTTTTTTTTACTTTTAGCACTTATGTAGTAGGGCAAACTGACTCTCTCTCTCTCTCTTTGGTTGAAACAGGGCCTCACTTTGTCACCTGGGCTGGAGTACGATCTTGGCTCATTGCAGCCTCAACCTCCTGGATTCATGTGAATCTTCTGCCTCAGCTCCCCAAGTAGCTGAAACTACAAGCATGTACCACCACTCCCAGCTACTATTTGTATTTTTTGTAGAGTTGTAGTTTCACCATATTGCCTAACTTGGTCTTGAACTCCTGACCTCAAGGGATTTGCCCACCTCAGCCTCCCAAAGTGCTGGGATTACAGGTGTGAGTTACTGCGCCCAGTCTACAAACTGTATGTTACCTAATTATTGCAGTGAGTTGAGTTGCATCCCTACAAAGATATGTATAAATCCTAACTGCCATAGCTCTCAATGTAATCTTACTTGGAAATAGTCTTTATAGATGTAATTCAGTTAAGAATTTCTAGGTGAGCTTATCTTGGATTTAGGATGAACCCTTGATGCCATAACTGATGCTTTTATAAAATAAAAGAGAAAGAGATTTGAGACACAGACACACAGGGAAGAAGGCCATGAGAAGAGGAGGCACAGGTTGGGTTGATGGAGTCACAAGTCAGGGGATGCCAGGCGCTACCAGAAGCTGGGTGAAGAAAGCAAAGCTTTTCCCCAAGAGCCTTTGGAGGGAGCTTACCAGGACCTTGATTTTGAAATTCTAGCCTCCAGAAGAGAATGCATTTCTGTTGGATAATCTGTAAGTCTGTGGTGATTATGACAACAGCCCAAGGATCCTCACAGGCATCTGTTTGGAAATCCTTCCAGAGGCTGTGATTCTCCCTCACAGGGGATGTGTACTTCCCTATGAATTGTATACCATTATCTGTATTACTCAGTAGAATTCGGTAACCATGAAGGTAGAATTTTTTATTGTTTTGTTGCTTTTCTTTCCACATGAAATGGTTTGGCTGTATCCCCACCTAAATCTTAACTTGAATTGTATCTCCCAGAATTCCCATATATTGTGGGAGGGACTCAGGGGGAGGTCACTGAATCATGGGGGCCAGTCTTTCTCACACTATTCTCATGATAGTGAATAAGTCTCACGAGATCTGACGGGTTTATCAAGGGTTTCCACTTTTGCTATTTATTCATTTTCTCTTGCTGCTACCATGTAAGAAGTGCCTTTCACCTCCCACCATAATTCTGAGGCTTCCACAGCCATGTGGAACTGTAAGTCCAATTAAACCTCTTTTTCTTCCAAGCCTCATATATGTCTTTATTGGCAGTGTGAAAATAAACTAATACACCACAGTACCTAAAAGTGGACCTAATGTCTTTTAATAATACTTTTCCAGGTTTGTCAAACATCAGATGGCCATAGGTGTGTGACCTTATTTCTGAGATCTCTATTCTGTTCCGTTAGTTGATGGTTTGTTTTTGTAGCAGTACCATGCTGTTTTGGTTACTGTAGCCCAGTAGCACAGTTTGATGTTGGGTAATGTGATGCCTCCAGCTTTCAGGAAAAGAAAACCAAATATTTCATGTTCTCACTTACAAGTGGCAACTAAGTAATGAGAACACATGGGCACATAGAGGGGAACAATACACACTGGGGCCAATTGAAGGGTGGGAGGAGGGAGAGGATCATGAAAAATAATTAATAGGTACTAGGCCCAATACCTGGGTGATAAAATATCCTGGACAACAAATCTCCATGACAAAAGTTTACCTATGTAACAAACCTACACATGTACACTGAACTTAAAGGTAAAAATAATAATACTTTTCCTCAAGGTATGGCATCATTGCAGGTCTTGATAAAATTCAACTAAAGTTCTGAAATATTCATATAGCTTAATAATTATGACTGAGTTATAAAACAAGAATCCAAGATATATTCAAAATTCAGCACAACAATTATTGAAGACATTCTCTCACTTAGAATAGAGATCTACATAAACAACAATATCTCAATACCATCTTTAGTAATGAAAGTACATTATTAACTCACATAACATCCACAAATAGTAAGAGAATTGTCATAGTTAACTCAGTACTTAAAAAAAAGAAAAATTTTCTGTAGCCTAAATTTGCAGCAGAGTTCAAGTTCATATTGTGTATGGCTAGAAGAATAAGAGGATTCTCAGGGGAACACAGGGCTGCGTACTGAATCCCTCAAATTCCAGTAGCATCATGACTCTAACAAAATGAATACTTTTTCTAGACACCAAAATTCTGCTTCTGAATATCCAAACATTTTTATAATCTCTGACATAACCTGTAGCATTGATTAGGAAACCAATGTTTTCCAATTCAGCACGGGTAAAAATTTTTAAGAAATATAAAAATGATATTTATCTACCTTAGGTTTTGCCATGTTAAAGCCAGGATTTCTACTAGTCATTAAAAATGTGGTCAATATAACAAAGCCCCATTTCTATCGTGCTTCCCCTCCAAGTATATTCAGTGTATATGTATATATACTCATACAAATACAGTGAATAACTTAGTTTCATTATCACTTTAAATATTTTATGTTGGTAACTAGTAGTTGGGACAATTGTTTAATATGATGTTAATAATAATAAATATAATATGTATCATAGAATATATCTCTCTCCACAATAGATGTAAGGGATAAGACTATAAGATGTATGGGGTAGTATTTTTCTTTAACACAGATCCAAAAAACACCTCCACATATGCTACTTGTAGTCTTAACACATGTGCCGAAAGTTGTGATAATGCATTTTCCCTTCTTTCCCTTTTATATACAATATGTATTTGATAGCTAAAAGCTAAATGCAACTTGCTATCCTAATAATGAGTAACAAAATAAGAGATTAATTCCCTGATTTTTTTAAGACAAAGTTTTTTATTTAATATCCTGTATTTTTCTTTAACAATTACTTCTTATGAAGAATATATTTGCTATTAATTTTAGAAATGCTATGATTTCAATGCATTGTAAACCAAATTCAAGTTTTCTTAAATAAAAAAGACAATTTGTTGACATAGTTGAAAAGTCTAAGGGTATCTTAATCCAAACAATGCTTAATCCAGAAGCTCAATATGCATTCTGTTCAGGTTTCTTGGGATATTTCATCTCACTTTTTCTAATTTAGTTACAAGTGATAGTAAGTACTTTAACAGCTACAAATCTACACCTTTGCAGGTTTAATTTTAACAGACAAGAAAATGTATCTGTCTGAAAAGCCTAACCATAATTATAATTAATTGTCACTGATGTAGTTGCTTGGCCATACTAGTATATGTGGTCACTAAATGTTTAGATTAGTCAAACATGAATCACTCACCTGTAGGTAGACATAGTATCAACCATAGCCACAGGATGTGACTCAAAATTTTGAGACAGAGTTAATTCTAGATACAAAATATCAATGCATGTTAAAGCAGAAGTCAGGGAATAGATACTAGGGGCCCTAAAACAAAAATCATCTACTAAGATTTATAAGATAAAATGGGCACTGATTCTCAAAACTATTTAATTTTATAAGTTTTGCCTTGATAATGTTGAGATTTATGGGTAGGATTTGGGTTTAATATCTTCTGACATCAGATGAACAGATCATTAGTCTAACAGAAACTTAGGAATTTTCTAATTGTCTTTACCCTCTTTAATTAACAAATATTTGATCTACTACATTGGCATACTCAACTGATGTATATGTGGCTGTACATGTTTGCATGTGTGACAAGAGAGAAAACCCACATCATATATACATATATATGTATGTGTGCATTATTTTAGTGTACATATGGCAAATAAAATGGTTTGGTATATTCTTATGTATCACATTGCACTTTTTCTTAAAGATAAGGTTTATTTTCAGGTTATATCCAATAAAAATCACTTTATATATTGCTATGGTGCATTAAAAAGACTGATTATAATGTAAAGTATTTGGAATAAAACAAAGATATAGAAAAAGCAAAACATAGTGATTCTTAGTAAGTAAATAATAAACAAGTAACTTGCAGATGATGCTAAAATAAAGCATCTAAAACAATGATTTGTTATTTGGGACTGATAATTGGGTTTGATATGCAGGTTTTTAACTTAAATAAACTAAGTTTTTTCATTAGATATACCAAAAATAACCTAAATTAATGGATACAGTGCTTAATACAAGATAGAAGGATACTTTAATCCCAGTGCAAGTAAATTTGGACAGACAGAAACAACAGGGTGTAAGGCAAAGCTACTAGAAAAGGTCATAACATGACAATTCCCTTAGCTACACTAGCTAACAGCCGAGTTCTTCCATAGGAAGAGTTAGTAGGTTAATTTCAGTGATTGCAAGACTCCTTTCTTTGCATCTTCCACTCAATTTCCACAGTACATGTAGCTATGCTGAGCACAGCTACTCCTCAGGCTTATCAGCCATCATCAGACCCTTCCTGGAGATTCTATGACCAACCCAGGGTACTGTGACACTATCAACACAGACTGGGGAGCCCTAGAACATCCTTTATCTACCCTGTGTCTGCCTGAAACACATCTCAACATCTTTTCCAGCTTCTTTCTAGTTTTCCATCATGTAGTACAAAACATACATATTTCCCTGATTCCCCAGAAGCTAGAGCTGCAGATTGGATTTAGATGCTGGAAAAAGAGGATTTGGGACTGATTAAAGCAGGAAAAGATGCAACAAGGAGTTACAGAGCTAGCAGGCCCAGTTCTGTGGGAAAATTTCTCATCCTCAGGTCATGAGGCTTGAGTGATCATGAAGCGAGCAGATGCAAATGGCATCCTGACCCCTGAATCTTCTGGAACTTCCCAGAGGTGCCCATTCTTTATGTTGTGGTAGTCTGCTGGGTGCCAGGTCAGCATGCCCAGTGACAAGCTGACTCCCCTAGTCCTTCCAAATCATCAAATCCCTTCTATTACATATGTAACAGGAAAGATCCCTTCTATCTATCTATCTATACCTATGTATATATATTCTGTTATCTACAACCAAACTAAGTGATATAATATTAAGAAAATGTTGACTAAATGAATAAACAATAGAAGGAGTAGATACTAACTGAATTTATATATTTCTCATACCTATAAGTTGTGATAACTTGCACATTTTATAAAAGTAAGTCTTAATATTCTTTGTTCTCAGTTATATGTTTCAAATGCACACGAACCAAACAAGGAGAGGGACTGCAACATTTTCAAACTCATACTGCCTATATGTCATAGAAAAAAAACCTGAAAACCATTTTACCTTAATCTGGAAAATATTTTTATTCATACTTTATTTACAATTATTAAAACTAAAAATTGACTGAAACTGATTTTTTTCCTTAAATTGGGTTACATGCTAATGAGCAAAAAGTGGATAAGGCACATCGTAAAAAAATAATGAGAGAGGCATTTCTCATATGGTATTCAGCTGTTGCAAAAATGGCAAAAGCCACAATTACTTGTGCACCAACCTAACACATGTTAGGCTAACAAACAGTCACTCACTCAAATAAAAAAGAGTAGAAAACATTACAACTAAAATAATTATCTGAATAAACGACAAATTTGGATTTCAAATATATTGTAAATTCAAATTTTCTTTCTTTCTATATTGTATATAAGCCCAAGTATTCATTTTGAAATGCTCATTAATATGGGTAAAAAGCACATCAACTACATTCACCCAAATTGTGCCAAACAAACTGTATATTTAGAATAAAAACTGAATTAATTCTATCTGGCATAAGGCAAGGTAGGATAATTAACATTAACTAGCTTAGGGTAGAATAATTTTTGTCATACATACCCCGCCAGTTAATTATGTGTCCATATGCTACTGCTCCTCACACCTTCCTCACCTTGGCATCGGAGACGGCTCACATTTCGCTGCTCCTTGCACATGCTGTCAAGGACAATGCCACTAAACAGCCACCAACCTGCCTCCAGCACAGAGCTTTAAGTGGGAGTGCAGCAGATGGGAAAATAACTTTATTTATGATATCTATTTAAATGTAACTAGAAGATATATAAAATATCCTTGAAAATATATCAGTTGAGATTACCAATAATGAAAGATATTTATCTCAATTGCTGCCCTCATTAACATTACAGACACACACACACACACACACACACACACACACACACAATCTCTCTCTCCCTATTGATTAGTGTGAAAATCAAAAGTACAGTCAGTCAGTCCTCACCTAAAATTGTTGATAGATTCTTGGACACTGACTTTATGTAAAACAATGTGTAACAAACCAATTTTACCATTGGATAATGGATATAAATGAGAGTTCTGGTTACAAAAACATCACCAAATTTATAAATTAAGATCCCCAAATGCTTCTAATATTAAACACTGAAATAAATGTGAGCTCTATGCACATTTAAGAAAGCCTCATAAAAACAATAAGACAATTATTTACCCAATTTCTGGTGAATCAGTGAGGTCAGAGATTGGAGTGGTGGTGTGATAAATAAAGGAATAAATGTTTCCATGCTGAAGATGGTCAGGGGCACCTCCAGCCTCCATGCAATCCAAAAACAAGCAAATATAAGGCAAGTTTGCTGAGCACTTTTGTACTGCATGGTTTATTGTAATATATCCATATGATGATTATATGCTTTGTGAAATTTTATTTTACAATAATTTGTATTCATTTTCCAACCTGTTTATTTCTCAGTGTCAGAGGTGGCCTGAGCCTATCCCAGCAGCTCAGGGCACCAAATGGGAACCCAACTGGACAAAGACACCATCCCATTGCTGGGCCACTCACACACACACCCAAACACATTCAGCCTAGGACCATTAAACACGCCAATTCACCTAGCACATGTGTCTTTGGGATGTGGGAGGAAACAGGAGTAACTGGAGAAAACCCATGCAGACATGGGGAAACTGTCAACGCCACATAAACAGTGACTCCATCAAGGAAGAGATTTTGTTTCTCTCATTGTTATAATGAAATATATTATTTGAAGACCTACTGCAACCTTTAATAATTTACAGTTATTGCAAAGGTTATTGTAATGTATTTTGAGAAAATTGGTGTTGATTTGTTGTTTTCCAAATATAATACACATAAAAATTACCTATGTTTTAAAATATATGTGGTTCTGGGTCCCAAGTTACATTCCTAGTAATTCCAGATTTTTACTTGAGAAAGCAACCTATCTGGCCGAAATAGGACAGTGTACAACTTCTTAAAACGCTGCTGCAGGAGATAAGAACATCTAATGAATTCACACCGTCTCTGTATGTAAATTTATTCATATACTGGAAATACGTGGAGGAATGTACTGGAACTCCTGACCTCAGGTGATCTGCCTGCCTCAGCCTTCCGAAGTGCTGGGATTATAGGCGTGAGCCACTGCACCTGGCTGGTTTGTCTTAAAGTAGGAACATACACATACCCCATGCAATGGAAAATTAAATCAAAGTTCATCAAAAAGCAAAGAGATGATTCTTTCTAGTTACTGATGTATGGATGCTTTCTCTCCTTTCTTTTTCTATAATTTAGAGAGAATTAGAAAGGCTGCCAAATGCTGTGGAAATTTAAATGCCATTAAATTAAGCATAATCAAATGATGAGGAAACAGAAAGTGATGGCCAGTCACAGAGAAATAGGAAATTTGAAAAATCTAAATTATGTTAACAACCATATCAAATTCAAACTGTGTGAATTAAAAAGAAATAAATCCAGCAACTAGAAAGAGTACAATAAGCCACAAACAGAAGCCAATAGCCATTTTAGTGAAAATAAACTGAAATTCCAAGGAAATATTATATTGTGCACATGAACCCAAATTAGTGACATTTATTTAAAATCTATAAATTTTGGAAAACCTGACAGGATCATGGAATTCTGGACTAAAATACGGACAACACAATTTAAAATTAGTCAAAGAGTTTGGGTATACATTTCTGCCAAAAAGATACACAAATGGCCAATAAGCACATGAAAATATCTTCAACATTACTGGCCACTGGGAAAATACAAAGGAAAATCATGAGAAACCAAACCCACTGGGATGAGTATAATTCAAAACAAAAACACAAAAGAACAAATGTTGCCAAGGACGTGGAGAAATGAAAACCCTCATGTATTGCTGGCAGAAAGGTAATGGGTTCTGCTATTATGGAATACAATTCGGTGGTTCCTCCAAAAGTTACAGATAGAATTACCATCTGACTCAGCAACCCTACACCTAGATATATACCCCAAATAATTGAAAACAGGTATTCAAATAATACATGTGCACGCATGATTAGAGCAGCACTATTCAAAAGAGTCAGGGGTAGAAACAACTCAAGTATCCACCATCATATGAAGAAATGAACAAATACCAGACAGGCCAAAAAGGAATGAAGTACCCAAAAAGGTGTGAAGTGTTGAAGCTACAATGTGCATGGACCTTGAAAATATGGTGATACATTTAAAAAGCTAGACATAAAAGGTTACATATTGTATGAGTCCACTTATATGAAATATCCAAAACTCCACAATGACAGAAACAGAAGTGTGGTTGCTAGGGGATTAGGGGAGGGAGGAATGGGGAGTTACTGCATCCTGGTTACTGGGTTTCCTTTTAGGTGATGAAAGTGCTTTGAAATTAAATAGACAGAGTAGTCCCATAACACCACGAATCTACTAATTGCCACTAAATGTTCTCTTTAAAACGGTTAATTTTATGTTATGTAATTTCACTTTAATGAAAAAGAAAAGAAAAAAGAAAAAATAGTGAATGGCTCAGATCTATTAAAGTTATCTGAGTTTACACTAATCTTACGATTTTAGCTCAAACTTGCATTTTAGTTTTAATTTTAAATAACTTTTGTAACGACAGTGTTTCATGTTCTTTTAAATAAGAAGGTAAATAATTATTTCTCTCATTATTGCTTTAAATCAAGCTAATGTAAGTCAACTGATAACCACGATGTGAGCTGCAAAGTTATTTTCTAATAATATAGTGGATTATTAGTAGTATGCTAGTTATATCAAACATAAAAATATATAATTTCATATCTGACATTCATGTCATAATTTATGCAATGAAATTTTATTATTAAATATAAGCGACTTAAATTGTCAACATTTGCATCTTTGTTTTAATTGGATGTGGATTAACATATTTGCTTGATACACATGAAGGAGCTTTTAAAGGATAATATAAACTTCCAATAACACATCTGCCTTATTGATAGAATAAAAGATAAGAGTTGAAAATAAATCAGGGCACACAATTAACTTCAAATAGTAATAACAGAAGCATCGATATGTAAACTTAGGCATTTGACACACAGTTATGAGGATGTGCCGAACAATATATGTAGTAGGGACTGAGATTTAATATTCATAATATTAGCAAAACATAACAGTGACTGGTATAAGAGAATGTGAAAGTAAAAGGATGTAAAACTTCTCCTGTTACTAATTTATTCTTAGCAATAATGTTTCATATATGCAAAACCTTATCCACATAACTTTACTTCAGTGGAGAATCATAAAACAGGGAAGAATAAATCTCCCATTTTAGAATTAAACTTGTAAAAGTCAATTCCGTGTGTTTGTGTGTGTGAGCGCATTTGAAAGTAGGCATGAGCAATCATAATACATTAGGGTAAAAGCCACACTATTTTTGCAGTTTACTGATTGTTTCAAACCAGTAGGGAACTTTCAGTACATGCTTTCTGAATCGCATTAAGAAATGGTACTTTAAAACTATGATATTTTTATCTCTGCTAACTTCAGAAATTCTTTGGCAAAAGAACACTGTTCCATTCAACCCACACAATTCCATACATCTTTTTAAAAATGTATACAAAATCATGGATGTATTTCTATGTTTTATGTAATAACTAAAGTATCAATTTACACAGGACATACATGTAGTCTAGCATTTTGCTACAAGCGGGACATTCTTCAAAATAAACCATTTTTCATTTTTATTACCAAAATATAACATACTTTATATTTTAAATACTTGAACTTTTCCAAATGTCAAAAACTCTCCACAGTAACATAAATTTTTATTAATAGCTACATTTAAAAATAGAATTTCTAGGGTATTTCAGCTATCAAAGCTATGTAAACAGTTAAAGAAAAATAGGAAATGATCTAATACAATAATATCCATAATAATTTCTATTTTATAACAGTAAAAAAATAATTACTGCATATTCTTAAATGAATGATTTTATAAGTAATGGTAGGATTTGGAAGAAAACATATCATATGAGGAAAACTTAACAAATGCATAGATTTGCCTGCTAAACCACTGACTGGAAATAAAATATTTTTGAAGCCAAAGTTACTAAACAAAATAAACATAATGTGATCCCTTGAATATGGACTACTGTCATTAACACAAATTCATTAGGAATAGACTTTAATGGCCTTTCAACTTTTAGATGAATTCATCATTTTCCTAAGACACATCAGTTACTGCCCTGGCACATTAACTTTCTGAAAGTGATCCATTATGTGACCTGAATGAAGGGATTCAGTTGCCAGAATGATTTCAGTAAACAAGCTTCCAAAATGCTTCGCCAGAGGCATGGAGCTTTACTCAAAAGAATATAGACAACGTTTTCCAATAACTTTTCATTTTCAAAAGTATTGTTTGCAATACAGAATACATAGACTACATATGAATGGAAGAATTGAGGTATTATAAACAAGACTTTGTGCCATATATTGGGTAAAGCAAGTCAGCATTTGTACTATAGATACTATAGATCATACTATTTATACTATCAATCATATAAAAATAATGTCTGCAAATTGCAATTCTACTTTTTTCCATTGCAGAAAAATCAAGACTTCTCTCGATAAATATTACATTTGCGTGTTTGTTCTCTCTTTGGTTATTATGTCTTATCCTTTTGTAGTGGGCACAAACCCCACTTTTCATTTCCCTTCCTCTCATTTGTCTTATATCTTTTCTCTGTCCTTCTGAAATTTCCAAAAAGTGAACAAAGGGAGGAAAGGGAGTGGTAAGAGCATAAAAAAGGTTTAGAATCAGGGAAGTATCTAAAGTTCTTTTTTGGTTTCTCAAGCCCAAGAGAAGATATTATTTATTTAACTCCAGAATGATGTTTTTCTGTGTGTGAAACTCCCTTCTGTCTATGCCTCTCAATTATGTCAATATTAGATTTCCATTCATCCTGACTTCTAGAGTCTAGCTTCCCTCCCTTCATGCATCTATGATAACTTGTTCACTCTTAATTTTTTGGTACGATGACTCATGCACACGAATTATTGCTTATCTTAAACTACAGATATCTCATTCTTTTAAAAAATTTATTTCTTTCATGAATGTTTTCAAAGACCTAGTATGAGAAAAGTGTGCTAGGTTGTAGGGATATATAAATGAGCAAAAGCAATGCAATCCTTCATCCATCTCCTAGTCACATGTGATAGAGATTCTCATCAAATGACCTCACAAACAACTAGACAATTGCAAAAACTGCAACAGCTCTTATGATTTATTCAGGTAAATCAGGAAAGGTTTTTCTAAGGAAGTAAAATCCTAGTTAATATCAGAAGAATTACTATGACTTAAGAAAGCAAATGGAACCAGAGAAGAGGTGTAGCAGGCTTTATGAGAAGGGCTGCCAGAAGCTGCAACAAAAGCAGGTCTTCTAACAGGTACATAAACAATAGGAGAGCACTGGGCTCAGATAGATGCAACGCTATTAAACATGGTGCAGATATGTACTGTTCAGATGAATATGTTGTCATTTACTATAACTACCAGTTTTGTGTTTCAGAAAAAGTTCTTTATAGAAAGAGGTTGCTAGATGAAGATGATAGCTCAAATCTCTGACCCATATAATGTCGGAGACTGAGAGATACTAGGGAAGCTAGGCTGCTTTTTGATATCCTATCTCTGCCTAGCTGTGACATTGCCTAGATGTGCACATGTATTTAAGTTACTAGTTTGCTTAACTTGCAGGAACATGAGCTTGATAATCTCAGAGA
Organism: Plecturocebus donacophilus; assembly: GCA_004027715.1. Taxonomy (NCBI): domain Eukaryota; kingdom Metazoa; phylum Chordata; class Mammalia; order Primates; family Pitheciidae; genus Plecturocebus; species Plecturocebus donacophilus. Next base: position 23,496 of record PVKP010030289.1, read on the forward strand.
AACCTGGTAAGAGACAAATGTATATGGGAAATTATTATTTTTTTCTTCAGAAAGAAAAAACCTATGGAAAGGTCCTGTGGTGGGAGACGGCATGAAGTAATTCAAAGCACTAAAAGGTGAGAATGGGTGGAAACATGCAATTCAAGAAGAAAAATAACTCTGGCAGTAGAATGGAAATGAATTGCAAGTAAGTAATTCGATGCAAGGGTGCAGAGAAATTATTAATAATTGTCAGAGGCAAAACACTTGCTACTCAAAGTGCAATTTGTGGACCAGCAGAATGGGCATCACCTGGAAGCCTTGTAGAAGTGCAGAATCTCAGGGCTTATTCCAGACCTACAGAATCACATCAGGGTTCAGAATGAAGGAGGTTTATATCTCATATCAACAGTAGGATGTTTTCCATTAACTTCCAGAAATATTATCTAAGAGGCCATTTCATGACCTGAGGTGACGACAATGAACTGTTTGTGAGAAATGGTGTTTATTCAGTTCTGGGTCAGAGCTATGGTGGCCACATCCCCCGCATGAGTTTCAGGAAAAGACTTCCAGCTACTCACCAATAAATTAGAAGCAAAAAAATAAGACACTGGGAAGATATGGGCAAAATAAGAGACTTGGAAGATATGGGAACTCTGAGAATTTGCATATGATGTAGATCCAGAGCGCAAATGTGGAAATTGCAATTCCAGTTGAGGGGAAAGACTTTTCTCTGGAGGACAACCATTTCCACATATTTATTTCCTTTTAACCAACCAACAATTTCTGTGGTTCCCTCCACCACCTTGCTACTCAGAAGTGTGATCTAAAACAAAAGCAGTGGCGTCACCAGGAACCTTGATAGATACTCAGTATCACAGACATCACCCAGATCTATGATTACAATCTGCATTTTAAGAGATCCCTGGATCATTCATTTGTATCTTAAATGAAAATATGCACATTAAAGTATCTCAAGTGCAATTGTGGGATTCTGAATTCCAAACAAATAAATATAAACTAATTATCAAAACAAAATCTGCAATTTCTGATAAGACTGAAAGAATGCTAACGACATAATTGTTCAGAAACCCAACTTTCTGTTTCTGTTGAGCTAATTCTTCACTTCTTATGCTGATACTTATGATGGAAATGTACTACTAGCATATGTCAGAGAAACCCTAGCCAATCTACAATTTTATAACACCTATGATGAATATTTTGTAAAGTTTTTTTTTTAGAGATGGAGGTCTTGCTCTGTTGCCTAGGCCAGCCTCAAACAACTGGGCCCAAAGAATCCTACCTCACTTGCCCTAGTAGCTGGCACTATAGGTGCAAACCACTGCACCTGATTAACTTTATGACTGTTATTTAAAATCCTATGTAAACTCCTTAGTAGGCTCCTAATATTTTATAAATTTAATTTTGTCAGTTCATCAACATTACAGTGGAACAGAAAGAACCAGTGATACAATAAGTAATGTATAATGTATGATTAAGTTAATTATTGGTAATTAGAATCTAATTCCAGCTAAGGAATGTTATCCAATCCCTATCTTATTTATTTTTACTGTAGATAAATTTATATTTCTGCATGTTAGAGCTTTTCTGATTTTCAGTTTATCATTAAGATTTCTCTTTCTAGTCTTGTAGTTACCTAACTACCCTAGTGGAGATTATTACCTTAGATTACAAACTTTAGGATCCATACTTTAGAACAATGGGATATGATCTCTTAGAATTTATCACAGAGAACTTATCTCTTAATGTTCCCACACCTGTCTCAACAAAAATTGTAACACCAATTATTCTCCTAATTTCAAGCTTCATTAAATTTGGGCTGTTATCACTAAAATACTTTAAAAATTGTTTAGGATCAATCAATATTAATCTTTTAATTTGTATTCTGGATATAAATACCATAAATTATTCCCCTAGCTTTAATTCATTTATTTTGTCTCCTATCATAGGGGATGTACTGATTGTCCTCAGTGTTACAAATTCACTTATGCCCTTTACTCTTAGTGCAAAACTTTCCTGATTTTGACTTGCATTTAATAAAAAAAATTCTCCAGAACAAAATATTATGTAAAATTACTTTTAAAATATGTCTTTATTTATTTATTTTTTTAAATTGAGACAGTCTCTGTCACCTAAGCTGGAGTTCAGTGGTGCCATCTAGGCTTATAGCAACCACTGCCTCCTGGGCTCAAGACAGTCTCCTCCCTAGCTGGGAGTACAGGCATGCACCACCAAGCCCAACTAATTTTTGTATTTTTAGTAGAGACAGGGTTTCACCATGTTGACCAGGCTGATCTTGAACTCCTGACCTCATGTGATCCTCCTGCTTCGGCCTCCCAAAGTGCTGGCATTACAGGTATGAGCCACTGCACCCAGCTGTCTTTCAAATAATATAATAATAAAATATTGTGGCTAGTTTTACAAACTTATCCATATATATATATATATATATATATATATATATATATATATATATACACCATGGCAGCATTGGATACAACTTTTTAACTTTAAGAAAATCTAAAGGTTTTTTTTTTAATGTTTAAAAAAAATATTTTACTGCACTTCAGGTTCTGGGATACATGTGTACATCATGCAGGATTGTTGCCTGGGTACATACATGGCAATGTGGTTTGCTGCCTCACCTATACCTGGCGTTTTGATGATATAATATATAATTTCCGAATAGGACTATTACATTATGATGTAACACCAGAATGTTTGTTTTCAATTTCTATAAAATTCATCATTGATTTTAATGACATTTCTGCTTATATTTAATAGCTTTTAAGTGGTTATTTTAATCTGTATGTGTCTCCATTAAAGCTAAGTACAAATATTAATATCGGTTAAACTCAGTGTCTAGCAGGTTGGTTTCAAACAAAAATTTCTAATGTTAATTTCTTTACTCTCTATATTTTCAAACCATAATTTACCTGGTTTTTGAATAGGCAATGTTAGGAAATGCTCAGATTTTTGTTTCCAAATTACAAATAAGGCCTTTGGAGAAATGTCTCTGATCAGCTACATTCTGAAGACTCACCAGTTACGTTCTCAAACTGTGCTAAAATTCTCAGCATAAATGTAGCATAAGCATCTACATATTCCATGCCATGGTTCATCAACTTATTTTCATTCAGAAAGTCTTTGTATACCTGCTCTATGCAAAGGAGGTAGCAATGAGTTTCCTGAAATCACTAAGACAAAATTGGTTCCATAAAGGTAACTAGGACAAGTAAAAAGGCACCCTTATAATAATTGAAATCCTGCTGAGAAATAGAGGAAGTGATGCTTGGCTGACTGTTTTTAAACGATTGCCATGGCTCAGTGTGGACTGTCTATACTAGGTTACTAACGCAAATGGAAAGTCTATCCCAGAGGGTTTTGTGTGGCCAGAAAAATGTTTCTAGTACTTTCAATATGAATGCTTTCCAGTGAAGCACTGCGCTCCAAGCTAGGGAGAGGTGCTGTTTCCTTTTGTCACCCTTTACCTAACTCTGTCCCATTTTCCTTCTTGGCCCCTTCTGTACATGTAAACCTAGAGGCTATTGGGTTACAGCAGGAGGCAACAAGCCATGATCTATGAGCCAAATCTGGCTCCACACCTGTTTCTGTGCCACCCATGAAATATTCTCTTGGTTTGAAGGCTTATAATTTTTCAAATATGCCACAGAGACTTATGTGGCTTACTTAAATAATTTAATATATTCACAATTTTGATCTTAACAAAAAAAAGTTTGCCCATCCCTAGTCTAGAATAACACTCCCCATGTGTTTGCTGATATACTCATATATAGACTTATTATATATGCACATCAAGTAATTTATATAGCCAGGAAAAATTGCGAAACCCTTTGCAATGATCTACAAAGATTCCTGGTAGTTGTGTCTAACACTTTCCTCAGGTAAGGTTTTCTGATTCTATAAGTCCTGCAACTGTCGGTATCATTAAGCTATTTTACACAAAAGCCTGTAATTTATACATAATCCATCGCCATATAACTCATTCTTGTCCAAAAACCTCTGGTACAACGTTATCTGATGATAGTGCAATTTACTTCCCCACCCACTGTGGAAGAGCGTCTTGCATCCATTAAGCACATTCATTTCGGCATTATTGGGTGCCTAGTTGTGTAACACTTAGATTCTCCTTTGAACTGGATTTAATAACTTACTGGTTTATTTATTAACTAATGGGTTAAATAAAATAGTTGACATAAGTTCATTTTATGTTAATATAAAGTTATGAGCTTACCATTTTTTACCCTTTAAATATGTTAACTTATTTATGTTGTATAGATATGCTATTGTACTAATATATATTATTCTTTTTTTTTTTTTTTTTAGAAGGAGAAAGAGAGAGGGGAAGTTTTTTTTATTTTATTTTATTTTATTTTTTTTTTTAGGACAGAAGTAGAATAAAAGAGAAAAAAGGAAGAAAGAGAAAGAGGGAGAGAGAACGAGAATCTTGCTCTATTGCTCAGGATTTCATTTAAATCTGTGAAATGCTTGTGCAGACTAAAGTGATTTATTTCCTATTATGTGATCACTTTTAGAATAGGTATGATATAATATTGAAAAAAATA
>PVKP010030290.1:0-28071 GCA_004027715.1 Plecturocebus donacophilus
AGCTCACTGCAGCCTCCACCTCCTGGGTTCAAGAGATTCTCCTGCCTCAGCCTCCCAAGTAGCTGGGACTACAGGCATGCACCACCATGCCCAGCGAATTTTTTATATTTTTAGTAGAGATGAGGGTTTCACCATGTTGGTCAGGCTGGTCTTGAACTCCTGGCCTCAAGTGATCCACCCACCTCGGCCTCCCAAAGTGCTGGGATTACAGGCATGAGCCACCACGCTCAGCCAGGCTAATGGCCTTTCCTCCTGCTATGGTAGAGATTTCCTCCTCTGAAATGGAAGATGCGCCAGCCCTGTGGAACAGAGCCAAGATGAAAAGGGCCACCTTCTCCCCACCAGTGCACCCTCAGTCGGCTCTCAGTTCACCCTCAGCTCACCCTCCACTAGCGCTGCACAGCTCTGCTCACTTAGCAGTTTCTATGAGACAGCTCTTCATTTTGCCTGAGCATCTAAGGTGGCTGACCGACTAGGAATGCTTTTGTTTATTGAGGATGTGGTGTCAGGATCACTCAGCTGCTATTGCCTTTAATTAGCACTCCTCCAGGCTGTGAAGCTTCGTTACCTGAAGCTAGTGACAGCACAAAGTCGTGAGAATCTTTGGACCCCATCCAGTTTAGTCTAGAAAACACCAGAGGAGCCATGATGACCATCCCTAAAGGGTTTCTGAAGTTGTTTCTTGAGATAGTGACCCTGGTGGTGAATGATCCCACTTCTAATTCCTCCACCAACCCACAGTCCTGTGATAATGCAGCACTTTGCATATACACCATAGAATTTAAACATAATACAACTTGGTGGCCTGGAAACAGTTAATTTGATGTCTGAACTGGTTTAAAGTTTTATCTGAGCTGATCATTTGGTTGCGCCCAGTTCCTCTTGACCAGTACTGCTTGGTCTCCCAGATGCATGTTCTCCCCTTAGCCCCCTTCCCTCCTTAAGGTGGTATATGGAGCAGGGGTGAGGCTTATGCACATCTTTTGTGGTAGGGAATAGCTGTGATGCTTAAAGGGGTTCTGGTTTTTAAGTCAGAGGGGTGAGATCTCTGGTCTGCCTGGGACCTTCTCACCCTGCTAGCATTTGTGGTGTTGGGGGTGAGATCTCTGGTCTGCCTGGGACCTTCTCACCCTGCTAGCATTTGCAGTGTTAGCCTGTGGCTATGTAACTTGTGAACTGGTTTCTGTACCTGGCTAGAGCCCCCGCCTGCTGGGACTAGATCCCTTCTGAATTCTAGCTGTGACTCTCACTGGTCTGACACAAGCATCCATTATAGCCCTACAGATCCACCTTCTTCCCTGCTGATATGACCTCTGGGCAGCCATTTCTCTGCAGACTTCATCAGTCACTGTGGTCTTGCAAATACTCCACTGAAAGTGAAGAAGGCTCAGCTGAGTTCACCTGACCATCCTGTGTAGCCCAGGTGACTTTGAGGTGATGGCATCCCAGGCTGGTACAGGAAAGCCTATGAGGACGGGAGGAACATCACCATTTTCCCACAAGCCCTCAGAGTAGAAAGGAGGGCTTTTCTTTTAGCTTCCTTCGGTCATTTTGTTAGTTTCCTGTGGCTGAACAAGTACTACTAACTGGGCATCCTGGACAACAGAAATGCACTGTCTCATAGTTCTGGAGGCTGGAAGTCCAAGAGGAAAGTGTCTGCAGAGTTGGTTCTTTCTAAGGGCTCTGACGGAAAGATCTGTTCCAGGCCTCTTTCCTTGGCTTGTAGATCTTCATGTTCACGTGGCGTGTTCCTAGATGGCTGGCTGTGTCCAGTCTCACCTTTTTGTAACAACACCAGTCATGTGGATTAGGGACCACCCTCATGACCTCATTTTAACCTGATTACCTCTTTAAGGCCCTGTCTTCAAAGAGTTCACATTCTGAGGTATTGGAGGTTAGGACTTCAACCTATGAATTTTGGATAGACAGAATTCAACCCATGACAGTTAAATTCCACTTCTCTCATACAACTCAGGTTGTAGAGTTATCCCCACCATGTAGCTGTCATGAGCAAATGGGTTACCTTCTCTTCATTATGGAGATAACTCTGTAACCAGAATCATCCAGGCTTGTTGGCTGATATGCCCGGAAGAGGAGAGGTATTTAGAAAATCCTTTATTAAAGCCGTAGCCTAGTTGCAAGACCATTGCCTTTGTACTTAATCCTATGATATAGGTCAAAATCTGAATATTAATTCAGTCTTTCTCTTTGCCTTTTTTTCTGTGACATTCTTAATCTTCCCCCAGTCAACACCCCCTTCCCTCAACTGGTGTCTGCCCCCAGGCAAATGGTTGCTCACAGCCAGCTATGAAAAAGTCGTGAAATTAGAAAGGCAGAACACAGAGTGTCACCAACCTTTCAAATATCCCCATCACAACCAATTGAAGGGTGAAGTCAGTAACCTTTGGAGGGAAGACACAATCTTGCTGCTCTTCTATTTGCCAAGCTGATTTTTAGTCAATTGCTTATTGAAACCCGAGGATCCTGTTTTCCAGTAGTATTAGTCATCGAGAGAATCTGGTATCCAGATTGGATATAGATCAATCTGAATTTAGGAAAAACACTTATAATTCAAGAAAGGAATAGATTCAGGAAGCTAAGGAAGTAAGAGCAGCATACAGCTGAGAAATAAAACTAAAATTCTAAGCCCCACACGGACTGAACAGACTCCCTCTTGGCCTAAGGTACCGCAGAGAAACCTTGGAAGTGGAATTCCCAGCTATGATGGAATGGCAGATTAGACCAGCTTTGTTATATGCTCTTCCTCCCTAGCTGCCATTAGGCTTTCTTCTCTAAGGGCTAAACAGAAACTAGCCCTTTCAAAAGACTCCACGAATGACTTCAGCCATGACTGCTGCCCCTCTTTTCTGTAGTTTCTCCACGAGAACCAACCAGCATTCCTTCCTGTTAAGAGACCACCAACCACAGAGTGGTTCTGGCCAGTCTGTGGAGGATGTGCAGCAGGAGTTCCCTTGTCCTCTGCTTCACCTTTTGACATCAGAAGGCTGAAAACCCCACCCTTGGATCATGTTAATGTTGCCATTTTCTCAACATGGGTCCCATGGAGGGGCGTGAAGCTCAGTTGTGCATGTGTGTGTTTCTCCTTTCATAAATATTCATGGCTGCTCCTATAGCTTATGGAATGTATGTATTTGGCCACTCTATTCGGCATCAATCCCTGTCTTATTCTTCTGATCCTTTAGGTGCCTGTTTTTGGCTTCTGGCCAGAGGCTATACTTCCCAGGCCATGAGAATGGCCATCCTGTAGGCTGCAACACTTTATGAGAAATGAAGCTCTCCTTTCTAAATTTATGAACCTCTTCATTCTTCAGTTGATGTGATATAATGTTGAAAGCAAATATAGACTAAAGGTGAGTGGTTGGAAGTCTTTCTGCATCATTTTCTCCCCCACCTTCCCCTTGTTCCTCAATTCTTTCTTTTCCTCTCCCTGTCCCATCTCTCTCTCTCTCTCTCTCTCTTTTTCAGATGGAATCATGCTCTGTCGCCCAGGCTGGACTGCAGTGGTATGATCTCGGCTCACTACAACCTCTGCCTCCCGGCTTCAAGCAATTCTTCTGCCTCAGCCTCCTGAGTAGCTGGGATTACAGGTGGGTGCCATCATGCCCAGATAATTTTTGTATTTTCGGTAGAGACAGGGTTTCACCATGTTGGCCAGGCTGGTCTCGAACTCCTGAGCTCATGATCTGCCCACCTTAGCCTCCCAAAGTGCTGGGATTACAGGCGTGAGCCACTGTGCCTGGCCCCATCTCTCTTTTTAATTTTTCTTCTGCAGATCTTGCCTTCAGACCCTGGAACTATTAGTACTTAGATGAATTACATATGAGTTAAAGGGATTTTAGGCATTGATGCAGAGATCTAACATTCCCATCGTTTTGTTTCCATTTTTATTTTAAAAACAACATTGCAGCATTGAAAGAAAACTGTTACTCATATTTCTGTTATTCTAATACAAGCACATTTATTTTTCTATAATGCCCTCTTGGCAGGCCCATAGACATAAATGTTTCTGTGAAATTGTAAGCCTGGGGCACATACCAGTGATATTTTCTAACTCCTTTACCCAACATTATATCACAGTTGTTTTCCATGCAACTACATTATTGATGCAATCGTTTTTAATATTTACATGCTGTCACAACACACTGGTTTCTCTTTTTTTCTTTTTTCTTTTGTTTTTTTTCTCATTGTAACACGCAGTACAGCGTTGAAACACTGGTTTCTCGAAATATGTATTGATGTTTTATTGTTCTGACACAGGGTCTCACTCTGTCACCCAGGCTAGAGTACAGTGGCATGATCACAGCCACCTCCGTCTTCTGAATAGCTGGGACTACAGGCACTCACCACCATGCCAGGCTAATTTATTTATTTATTGTAGAGACGAGGTTGCCCAGGCTGGTCTCAAACTCTTGGGCTCAAGTAATTCTCCTGCCTCAGCTTCCCAAAGTACTGGGATTCCAGGCATGAGCCACTCTGGGCCCGGCCTTCTTAATTTCTTAAACCTGTTCTCATGTGTATGTGGCACAGTTAGTATTTAGTTTTCAACAACAAATAATTAAACTTTTCACTCTTTTTTGTGTTGAATTGTTGTCTTAGGGCACATTCCTTGAAGTGGTATTCCAGGGTCAATGATTGTGAACACTTCCATGGTTTTTGACATGTATACGTAACATTTCATGGAAAATTATTTCAAATGAAAATTTCTGAGTTTTTCAAATGAACTGCTATACACATAAAATTGTATCACGTTGTTGGTTTTAAAATTTGAGATTGCCGGGTGTGGTGACTCATGCCTGTAATCCCAGCACTTTGGGAGTATCATGCAGTTGGAGACCAGCCTAATCAACATGGTGAAACCCCGACTCTCCTAAAAATACAAAAAAATTAGTCAGGCATGGTGGCATATGCTTGTAATCCTAGCTACCTGGGAGGCTGAGGCAGGAGAATTGATTGAACCCCGGAGACGGAGGTTGCAGTGAGCCACGATCACGCCACTGCATGCCATCCTGAGAGACAAGAGTGAAACTCAGTCTCAAAAAAAAAGAGAAAAATCTGTATTATATTTGCACAATATAAATTTATACTTCTGAGTACAGGCATACCAAATGGATCGGTCTTCTCCTGAGTAGTGAGCGTATTCTTGGCTTTGGAGAGCTACGCTACTGTGCCTGAGGGCAGGATTTCTCTTCCCTTTGTGTCCCCAGGACATGCTCAGCATGCAGAGGATGCTAACGACGCATGCATCTCGCTGGATTCTGCCACATGAGGTGCAGCAGGGGAGGAGAGGGAGTGTCTCGAGTGTACTGATGTCTTTTTCCGGAATCTTTCTGTGGGTGGAAGGAGTAGGAAGTGCTGTCGAGGCCTGAGAAACAGGACCCAGCTGCTTCTCCCAGCTCTCTAAGGAGACGGGAGTTCTCCTTGTGGGTTGCTGTCTGTCCTCTTTCAGGTGAAGCCACGGTTTAACTCTCTCGCTAATGGAATTCTCAGGAGGAGCAGAGATTTGATTTTCTCTCTGGAACCTGCTGCCAGCTCTCAAATACTTTCAACACTGGCAGGACTGACGACAAATGTGTCCAGAGACAAAGGGATTTGACAGAGGAGGAAGAGGAACATGGCTCGCCCCTTCCCTCCCTTTCTGCCTCCGTTTCTTCTTTCCTTTCTTTCTTCCTTTTTCACCTTTCCGTTTTCTTTGTAAAGCATTTTAAAAACCCCAGAACATTTTCCTTCAAGCAAAGAGCCAAATGTATGCAGCACATTTCAGAACAAAATGTGCCTCCCTACAAGAAGCCATGGAAAATTTGAGATTCTAGACCCTTCCCCACAGCTGTGTGCTGGGAGCTCCCCTCTCTCTCCTAAGCCTTTTACCAGCTAAGATTAAATTAACATGGCAGCCAGTACAGAGGCCAAAGAGTGATGAAAGGCAAGAGCTCAGACTCAGCACGGCACCTGCTTTCTAATGAACCGTGGAAGGAGAATCATCATGTTATTCTTGAAGTGATAGGTGATGAAGCTGGGTTTGGATCTGTTAAAAAAGTGATTGTTTTATCCGAGAAGTAGCTCCAGGGATGGGGATAACTATATACCCTGTGTAGACCGGAAGCCATATTGAAATAGGATTAGCATAGTGAAGACGAAAAGCTCTCAATAATGGCTGTCATGGTGCATGTCAGGCATTGTATCTTGTGCTCATTAATTCTCATCTTCACAGTTTGTTGAGGCATCTCACAAGGATCCCTAGGCACAAGCTGCAGTATCTTCCTGTCCACACTGAATCCATAGAAATAATAGAAAATATATTTTGAAAAATACGTATTTGTATCTCAAAACAAGAAGGAGAACTTATGGTGACTTGGAAACTTGAGAAATCTCCAGGAGAAAAGAAAAGGAAGCCTCAGGTGCCAGGCCTGTACTTTAGAAAGCAGGCATCTCACACACACATGTACACACACACAGTGATCAGAGGATACCTGGGTGCCTGGGTCCTGCGATCCAGTGCTCAGCTCTGGCACGAGGAGACCTGTAGTCTGAACATCTGCCCTTGAGACTAACACAGCTCAGGCCCCAGGGAAGTACTCTACAGCTTTGCCCACTGCCTTCTCTTCCATTCTCTTCCCCAGGCCAAGCAGTGACAATCAGGGTCCTTGTCTCTAAATAGGAACGGTAAGTGTGGGAGCCTGGGATGGAGAGAACAGATCCCCAGGTGAATAGCAACACCCCTGTGAACATGGAGGCACCTGGATGTCTTATCCAGTAGTCCAGACTGTCCTTCCCCTACTACCACTAAAATTGGAGCAGGTTGGGGCAGTGGTGAACAAGCTCTCCCTCTCCTGAGTGAACTGAGAGGCCTTGACCACAGGAATGAGAATGCAACTGTGAATCACCACATGTTTGAGAAAAGCCCCACAGAAGGAGATAAACCGAACTTACACCTGAGGACACAAAGTTAATTGAACCATCAGAACAGGATTGTTGCAAAGCAAACTTAAAATTCACAAAGAAATAAAGGAGGGTGTTATATCCATAAAGTAAGAATAGGTGGTTATGAAACAAGAACATGTGGCTTTGAAAATAGACCATTTGGTTATCTTGGAAACAGAAAATACAACCTTGCAATAGCAACAGATACTTCATTGGCAAAGCTGGAAGTCAGAACAGGCAGGAGGAATAGTTTTCAAGTTCTGAGAAAAAAAAATACGAATGCAATTCTATATCTAGCCGAATGATCATTTAAGAGTGGGGATGAAGTAAAGACATTTTCAGTCACACAAGATCTTTAGAAGATTCTCATATATAGACTCTACCTGAAAAATAACCAAAGAATGTATTCCAGTTAGACGATACAAGAATGCAGAGCAAGAAGTGTTATACAACATATAATAGCGAGAAAAAGTAAGCAAAATATGTTCTTTGTTTAAAAAAGCCTTTCGTTACGAATGTGAACTGTCGTGTAATCTGTACATGTTACAGATATACATAGTTGTAAAGCTGGAGGAAGTGGGTATTGGAAAGTCTGTGTATCTGAGGGACATAAAAAGTGCATTCCTGGCTTGCATTAAGAGAAACTGTATCAAGCTGAACCGTATGAACTCATCATTTTTATAAACTAAAAAATGGTCTAATATCAGCAATTTCACATGGGCATATAGATAAAAAATGACTACAAAGATGTCCATGAAAAGAAGAGAAATAGAATGCCTAACTTTCAAATAAATTGAGGGGAACAAAATGGGTGATATTTCACAGATAAAGAAATAAAGATATTTAATCAGTTCTTTTGGATTGGAACCTCGGTCTAGTCCTGACTCCCAGGACTCCAAGGTTACTTCAGAACAAAAAGGAAGGACAAAAACACTAAACCACAAAACAAAGAGCTAGAGAACAGAACAGAGATCCTGCCATCACCCCTCCCTTCTTCTCAGTCCCTCACTCTTGCTGAGGGTTACTTCTTTGGCACTACACAACTCACCGAGGGACCCATGCTGGATGCTAGAAGTTCCTTGCTGGTGAACAGAAATTTATGAAGAGCACAGATTGAGTCAAGTTACAGCTCCTGGGGTGAGCTGATCACTCTCTCTAACCTCTAAAGACCTCTGCATTCTCTCCTCTCTGCTCTCCAATGGGCATGGCCGTACTCCATTTGGGCTGCTAAAACAAAAATACCTTAGGCTGGATAAATTATAAACAACAGAAATTTGTTGCTCACAGCTCTCGAGTCTGGGGAGTCCAAGATCAGAACGCCAGCAGATTCTCTGCATCCTAGATGGTGACTTGTTCCTCACGTGGTGGGAGGGGCTGGGGAGCTCCCTCCAGCCTTTTTTCTAAGGGCACTAGTTCCATTCATATGAGCTCCAACCTCGTGACCAAGTTACCTCCCAAAGGTCCCACCCCTTAATACCTCTTAATCACTCTGCGGGTTAGCATTTCAACATATAGATTCAGGGGGTGGGGCACATGCATTCAGATCACAGGAGTGCAGAAGCTTGAATTTGTGTTAGGGATAAAATGGAATCTTTGGGTAAGATCTCCACCCCCCCAGTCAAAAGGGCAGAGCTTCTGGAGCCGGGAATCAAAGAGCTGTCAACCCTCAGTCATTGTACTTTTGGGCGGCTTCATATCACAGCCAGTGCTCTGAACAGGTAGGGACAGGCTCTGACTTGTGGGGAAGAGGCTCTTGAGCCCCCACACCCCACCCCAACCAAGGAGGCCAAAAGGAGGTCAGCGTGGGGTCTGTGGATACCACCGAGGGGGCTTCTACTCCAGACCTAAAGCTGCTTATAGGGCTTACCCCCACGTGAGTTACTTAGTGTTCAACAGAGTCAAGTGTGTGTGTGTGTGTGTGTAAATAAGTTGGAGAATCAGTACAAGAAATTGTGGAGGCCTGAAAGTCTGAAATTTGCCGGACAGGCTGACTAGAGACCCAGGAGAGTTGATGTGGTGGCTCAGATCTGAAGGCCGCCCGGAGGCAGAATTCCTTCTTCCTCAGGTAACGTTAGTCTTTTTCTCTTAAGATCTTCAACGGATTGGATGAGGCCCACCCACATTATGGAGAATAATCTGATTTACTCAAAGTCTACTGATTTGAATATTAATCTCATATAAAAAATACTTTCACAGCAATATCTAGACTAGTGTTTTACCAAATACCTGAGTACTGTGGCCTAGCGTAGTTGACACACAAAATTAACCACCACTCCATGATTCTTTTCAGGGGATTTTGTTCAGTGTTTAAGGGGAGGGGGCAGCCATGGACCTCCCACATGCCTCATGACGGCAGAGCTGCAGCGAACAGGAGGATGAGAGTCAAGGGTTCTGAGTCTTGCTGTCTGTCTGTTATGAGAATACCAACTGTACATGACTTTGTCTCCCTCCCACCCTTCCCTCTCTGTCTGAAATAATATAGTAAATGTTCTTCAACTCCAGGAGTTCAAGACCAGCCTGGGCAAAAAAGTGAGACCCTGCCTCTATAAAAAATACAAAAATAGCCAGGCATGGTGGTGCATGTCTATAGTTCCAGCTACTGGAGAGGCTGAAGTGGGAGGATCTCTTGAGCCCTGGATTATGAGGTTACAATGAGCTATGATTGTGCCACTGCACTCCTGCCTGGATGACAGAGCAAGACTCTGTCTCTGAAAACGACAACAACAAAAACCAAAACCCCAAAACACTCAGTCTTTGGTGTTTTTGTTACGGCCACTTGAGCTGTCCAAGAAATTTGGAGACGGGTGGACCTGACTGCATGCCAGCCCTACCATTTGTTAACCACTTGACCTTGAATCTCTTGAAGAATGAGTTCTTGAAAATAAATTTGTGAGGTTTTAGGAGACCGTGTGGGCAGTCCCTGGCACATAAAAGGCAACTCACAAGCACTGGTTTCCTCCACTTGTGTGTAAGGCAGCTAGGAGGATTTTCAGGGCCCAAGAGTGGGTACATGAAAATTACTTGGCTGTATTGAAAAAAAAGGAGAACAACAGATGGCACTGTTAACTCAGGTGATGTAAATACTGATATTTTGGAATGTGTAAAACTGCTTTGGATACCTTCCTTCTGGGCTATCCTAAATTTCACAGGAAGCATGTAACACTAGGATGTGTATATACCAGACAGTACAATGCTTCTGAAGGGAGACTCCTGGAATTATCGACGAGCATTGCCTGTAACTTGCAGTGTGGCCTTGGGTAAGTCATTTTCCCCTTTGTGGACACCTATTAAGGGGATTGGGCTGCCATCTTTAATTTCCTCCTAGTTGTAATATTTCACAGTTCTACATACCAGTGTTTGTATACTAAGGGTATTCAACTAGGCGTGCTATTTTTACTTGGCATCAAGTGGTGTTAAGTGCTGTAACGTGACGTTACTCAGTGACAGACCTATATAGTTTACGGCTAGAACAGTAGCCATTTCCGAGAGCAGATGCCTGGTCTTTAATGAATTTCGTCTCTTACTACTCTTTTTGTATGTATGTGAATTGGTATCTCCCTTCTCCCCTTACCTACTTGCATAATCAGAGTCTAAACTCTGTTGATACAAGTTATGTAGTCTGGATTATTGAGAAATTTCAGCTTATTTTGGAAGTTCTGAATTCTGTAACTTTTTTGGATCTTGCAGAAAAATCTTTTCCACTCCCCCGGAGAAACACTTTCAGTTCTTTAGTTTTGAATGAAAATCATAAATTCAACATTATGAGGAAGAGGAAGTTTTTCCCCATGGAGTCTATTGTGGATCTAATCTTATTTTGTAAAAGCTTAAAATTCATCAGAACTTGTTTGTGATACCTCCCTTCTGAAGCAGCCCAGGACTCAGCCCGGCCACCCCCATGACTTGGGCAAGTGCTGTCTGTCACATCCAGGTTGGGCTGTGCTGTCTGAGAGAAAGATGAGGTATGAGGGTCCACTGGTTTGCAGGGGCAACTCCACCACTAGGCTCCTGCCACTCATATGCTGTGCTCCAAAGACACAGTCCCCAGCCAACAGAAGGATGAGCCTGGGCGGTTACACCTACAGGCAGATGACGCGTAGACTCACAGTTGGGTCCCCTTCTTTTTCTCTCCCAAATTCCATTCTCTCTAAGAATACTGAACTTGTATTCAGAACACCTAACTTCCTATTTGGACCCTGCTACCACTAACTGTGTGACCTTCAGCATGTCACTCAACTTCTGTAGACTTAGTTTTCTCATACTCAAAAGAGAACCATGGACTAAACTGGGAATGGCAAATACAAGACCTGCACATTATCAGCTGCCCAGCCCGCAAGGGCCAGACATCACTAATCAATTGTAGCACTCCCAGCACTTGAGAAAGCCGTTATTAATCGATTGAGGTCGGAACATAAAATGGCAACTGTCATTCCTGCATGAAATGATCTCTAAGGTCTCCCTCAGGTTGAATTATCGGAAAGTGGCATAAGTTGCCAGGGGCCAGAACCTCCTCTACCTAGAATTAGGAAAGTCCTACTGGAAGGCAGAGGAGTAGGTAAAATGAACTTAAAATTTCTTTTTTTTTTTTTTTTTTGAACTTAAAATTTCTATGATCATTTAGCAACTGAACTCAACTAAGCCAACATTTATTAAACATCTTCTATGATCAAAGCTCTCTGCTAGTGAAGCTGGAATACAAAGATAATGACCATCCTTTATCTCAAGGAGCTAAAAATTGCGTAGAAGAAGCAGGCAGAATGGCCCACATGTAAATAGCAATACATAAGCAACACATGGGAGCCCAGGTGCTAGAAATAATTTTTTCCCTGTTCTAAATGCTTCAAGAAAACAAAACAAAACTCATTTTGTCCTCTCAACAACCACATGAGGAGGTATTTGTATTATCCCCATTTTTCAGGATGAGAAAACTGAGACTCCATGAGGTTAAAAAATTTCCCCAAACTCACACAACTAGTTTAATAGCAAAATCAGGACCAAAACTCAGGACTTAGGCTCCAACAAAGGGTTCCCAGAGGGTTAAGGTCAGTGTCTCAGTAGGTAAACATCTGACTTGGAAAATCAGAATGATTTTAATAGGCAAGAAAAGGAGCAGGACCTTCCAGGCCAGGGAGTCCTGGGAGGGCCTGTTGTGCCGTGGGCCTTGAAGAACACTGTCAGAGCTGATTGCAAGCTCATGTTCTGTTTATAAATATTCTCTAGCAGGTAGCAGCGTCCCTGGCTGTAGCAGAGGCTCAATCAACGTGGATTCATACGTGGTGTTTGGATGAACTCTAACGTGCATGTAGTGGGTGATGAGGTTGGAGAGTAAATTCGGAGACAGATTTTGCAGGACTCAGAATGTGACGATTATGAACGGCAACTTGGGATTCCCATTCTTGTGGAATTCTTAGAAGACCTGTGATGCAACTGGCCTTATGCAAGGATGATGATTCTGGCATTAATGTGATTGATGGATCAGAGAGGCAACAGCCTGGATGAGGGCAGATGGGGCAGGAGGCTGCCAGAGTTGTCTGGGGCTGAGGAGACCAAAACATCCTGAATAAGGACAGTGTCTGTAAAACTGAGGGAGAGATGTGGGCAGGTGAGTGAGTGCGTGTGGGTGAGCAGGCTCAAGATGATGCCACAGTTTGTAGTCTGGGTGACGGAAATATGACATGCACACACATGCAATGATGAATTCATGACTACACACGCACACACACGCACGTGCCCACATGCCCACACTTCTGTGTCTTGGTCTGGCACTATTCTGAAACTCATTTAGTGGCCAAGTGCAATATGCTTAAAGGCAATGAGATCTGATGCCACAATCTAGTGGCTCATCAGATTGACAAAATAGAAAGCAGAGTTGGCTGAATAGAATCCTCTAGAGTTTGAGTCATTGCAGCAAAGGCCATGAGAGGGTAGGTGGACACACACAGAAGCAAAGGTGGGGGTTAACCTGAACCAGACGCTTCTTTCTAGAGTGAAGACCATTGCCTCTGACTTCAGAGTTGTTGATCTTAAGCAGGACGCTTCCAAAGGATCCAGGGAAATATTCTATGTGAGCTTGCAGTCAAGGCCGGAAGCAATGACTCTATGCAGACATAAAAATAATGGGATGAACTGTCAGAACCATCAACATCAGGGGCAGAGAAAAACCTATTAGCTCAGCCAGTTCAGACCCACTACCACAACTGAGTCTAAGAGCTCATCACCGTGCAAAGCCACCTGGGAACAAGGTCCTCCCTGGGACTGACTGCCTTCTGAAACACATCCTTTTGAGACTGTCAGATGGGTATGGAGTGGGGAATCCAGTCCTGCTCTTTTGTTTACTAGCTGTGTCAGTTTGGCAAGTCACAGACTGAAACTTTACAGATTTCTTTACCTGTAACACAGAAATGTTTAGAAACATTCCTCCTGGGCTGTTATGAGGATTCAATGAGATTGTGCAATTAGCGCAGTGGCCAGCACATAGCTAGTGCTCAATAAACGTCAGCTGTGGTCCTCTTAGTAGACTCATTCACAATTTGCATGTGTCTGTATGGATTACATGCTGTCGATTTCAGTCTCCAGGTAGAATTTTTAATCCATCAGGTTTTGAGTTATTTGTAACAGATTCTGGTAGGAATCTTAGAGGTCATTTAGTCTAACCTCCAGAAAGAATCCTGGATGTAATGCCCATGTTTCTATTTGCATTTCTTCTTACCCAAAGCAGAGTTTCTACGTTGGGATGGATATACAACACACATGGAAACCAAACAATTAAGAGCAAGTCCTCGTGAGGCGGCAGGTGAGCAGTGTCCAGATCAGCTGCTCTTGGCGAGGTGAGTGGCGGTGGTAAGCACAGGAAGCTCTGTGGGGTGCAGGTTTCTGAATCGGGGGAGACTTTCCAGTAGCACTTGGGCTGAGAGATGCTCATTACCAACAAGAGCTTGGGAAAGGGAGGGAGAACACGAGGAAGAGGGGGAGCCAGAAATGGGGAGACGCAGAGGGAGACAGGGAGAGTGCAGGGAAAAGAAGGAAGGGAAGAGACAGGGAGAAAGTAAGGGGAGGAGAGAGGAGACTGGGTGTAGAGAGAGACTTTTTACTCCCCCAGCAGAGGAAGAAACTGCAGTACAAGCATTGAAGATGAGCCGTTAACTTCTTAAATTCTAGGATTTTGACCGAACTACACAGCAGCAAATAAGAACAGATATAGCCAGAGCTACAGAGATGCTGTTGATGACAATTCCAGATTTAGCATAAAGCCTTTCACCTGTTCTATTAGGCTTTATTTGCTGGGCTTCCCCTACTGCCAGCTGTGACAAAGGATCCATTGTTAAAAGTTCAGGTCCTTCCCTGCGGGTAGTCAGAGTGAGTTCAACCTGGAGATGTTAGACCTTCACTCAGCAGATCCCCAGGAGCCCCGAGGAACACAGAGCAACAGCTTCTCTCTCCTCTCTGTCTGCTAGAATTGGCCAGGGGCCTGAGTTCCTGGCTGCGATCACTTTCCCTTCCATTTCCTAGCTGGGATGGAGGTCCAGCCCCTAACGCCAGCCTCTCTTGCCGAGTCCCTGAAATCCTTGGCCAATTCTGTCAGCCCTGCTCCCTGTTGTCTTTGTAGTCGTTTTGAACAGAACGTTCTGTCCTCTGATCTTAGCCTTCCGAGGACACTGAGACCCCTGGCTGCTGTTACCATGCCTCTGGTCAGATTTCGGTGTCGATGTGGCCCCAAGTATGACTTCAGATTATCTACAGCCCTGGGATTCAGCCATGGCCACTGCCAGCCCTGCTTGACTATGAAGCCCCTGTCAGGTTGAACTCCTCCATCCAATTTTGTCCGATTCATCTTTTGTTCACACCAAGAAACGCCGTCTAATCACATAGTGGGAGCCTGAGAATTCCCTGCAATGTATACAGTGGCCCTGACGCAGAAAAGCAATGAGGCCACTCTCAGAACCAATGACCTCATTTGTGGAGTCCAGCGCAAAATGTAAATGTGGGGCCCCTGGTTCCAAAAGTACTGATAATTTCAAGACAGATGAAGCAGAGCATTAAGCCCAGCATGGGGGCCCTGTTCAAAGCTGCACACCCACAAAGCCAGCCCCGGCCTCATAGAACAAAAGAGGACACAGCATACCCCAGAAAGCAACTCAGAACTGGGTGCAAGTACCTAAATGAGGACCTGGGCCAGTCCTGGACAGTGAGAAGAGATTGTGTCCATTCCAAAACCACATTGTGGTCATCTGTTATTTATGATTGTATGTCGTGTATTTGAATAAACTCAATAACTTTATTAAGCTGAATACTGCCTTTTTTTTTTTTAGACTGAGTCTTGCTCTGTTGCCGAGTCTGGAGTGCAGTGGCGTGATCTTGGCTCACTGCAACCTCTGCCTCCTGGGTTCAAGCGATTCTTCTGCCTCAGCCTCCCGAGTAGCTGGGAGTGGGATTATAGACACCCGCCACCACACCCAGCTAATTTTTGCATTTTTAGTAGAGATGGGGTTTCACTATATTGGCCAGGCTGGTCTCGAACTTCTGACCTCAGGTGATCCACCTGCCTCGACCTCCCAAAGTGCTGGGATTACAGGCATGAGCCACTGCACCCGGCCTGCTCTTTTTATAGAATGGTACGTGTTCTAAGTAAATAGCTTCTGTGGTTGTCACTGTCAGGCCCCAGATTGAAGAACCCCCTTAGGCATTGTTACAGTGTGAAGAGCTTACATGGACGTTGTAGTCAAGTTTCTGTTGCAAGCTGGGTGCAGTGGCTCATGCCTGTAATCCCAGCACTTTGAGAGGCTGAGGTGGGCAGATCACTTGAGGCCAGGAGTTCGAGACAAGCCTGGACAACATAGTAAAAGCCCATCTCCACAAAAAAATACAAAAATTAGCCGGGGTGGTCCCAGATACTCGGGAGGCTGAGGTGGGAGGATTGGTTGAGCCCAGGAACTTGAGGCTGCAGCGAGCTGTGTTTGTACCACTGTACTCCAGGCTGGGTAACAGCGAGACCCTGTCTCAAAAACAAAAACAAAACAAAAAAAGGCTGGGTGTGGTGGCTCATGCCTGTAATCCCAGCACTTTGGGAGACCGAGGTGGGCAGATCACTTGAGGCCAGGAGTTTGAGACCAGGCCGTTTAACATGGCGAAACCACATCTCTAAAAAAAATTAAAAATTAGACAGGGGTGGTGGTGCATGCCTTTAGTTCCAGCTACTTGGGAGGCTGAGACAGAATTGCTTGAACCCAAGAGGTGGAGGTCGCAGTGAGCCGAGATTGGGCCACTGCACTCCAGCCTGAGCGACAGAGTGAGAATCCGTCAAAAAAAAAGGAAAAAAATCAAACCCGCCAAACAGAAAAGCCTGCCTTTTAAGTGGCAACTTGTGAAATTAAAAAAGACAGAGAGAGAAGTTTCTACTGCAGTCGGGCTTGGGCAGCAGCCACTTTTTTTGTTTTATTGTGTGTTTATTTTGTTTTTTGTTTTTTTTGAGACAAGGTCTTGCCATATCGCCCAAGCTGACCACCTTCATTCTTTAATAACACAAGAGGATTCTGGCCAGGTAGGCAGCCGTGAACACCGCAGGAATTCAGCCAGGTCACTGGTGATCTTCAGGCCGCAGTTGGAAGGATATTTGGAATAAATCCTAGCGTGTGCTTTGCATCGATCCACCTCGCTTTTGCAGGAAAGAAAGGAGGAGTCGTGCTGGTTCAATCAACAAGTATTTGGCTCATCTGGGCAAGGCTTTATAGCAGGTGTTGCAAGGGCCCTGAAAGACGAAGAGCAGTCCTAGCCCCGGAGGGGGTCCTCACCGAGGCGGTAGGGTGCCGTGTAAACCGCTGGGCAATGGGGTGGTTCGGCCTTTTGTTCCTAAGAATGTCCAGGTCCCACAGGCTGGGGAGGGCTACACTGGGTTCGGGGCTGGGTTCTGGGGGAACCCTGAGCAATTCTTACGTCTTTTCTGAGACTCTGGTTCCTCATCTATAAGTGGAGACCGTAGCTCCGTCAAACACGTTTGTCAGGATGACGTTACGCGGAATCTGATGGCACATTGTTACGCGTGTAAGCCTATACCAATATCAGATCACAGTGATACAAGGATTTTTCTCCTTCCTTTTCTCTGTGTCTCCCTCCCAATCCGGTCCATCCCCCTTCCTACGTCCTTGACTCCCTTATAATTCTTTGGGAATCTTCTCCAGACCTTTTTTTCCTGTCTGGGACTCATCTGTTCCCCATTTCTACTCCAAACCTCAATTAGCTGGCAAAGAACAGAGGCTGTGTAAACTAATTTACATTTAGAAGTGTATCCAGGCCGGGCACTATGGCTCATGCCTGTAATCCCAGCACTTAGGGAGGCCAAGGCAAGTGGATCACTTGAGGCCAGGAGTTTGAGACCAGCTTGACCAACGTGGTGAATCCCCGTCTCTACTAAAAATACAAAAATTAGCCGGCCATGGAGGTGGGCGCCTGCAATCCCAGCTACTCAGGAGGGCGAGGCAGGGGAATTGCTTGGACCCGGGGTTCAGTGAGTCAAAGTCACACCATCTCACTCCAGCCTGGGTGACAAGAGTGAAACCCCGTCTCAAAAAACAAAAAAACAAACAGAAGTGTATCCATTTGCACTGGCTACCATAAGAACATGCCAGAATTGGGGACTTAACAGAAATGTATATTCTGACCGATCTGGAGACTTGAAGTCCAAGATTGAGCTGTCGGCAGGGTCGGTTTTCCCCGTGGCCTCTCTCCCTGGTTTTCCGACGCCGTCTCCTCCCCGTGTGCTCACATGGTCGTCCCTCTGCGTGAAGCATTGTCCTCATCTCCCCTTCTCGTAAGAGTGCCAGTCAGATCGAATTGGAACCTGCCTAGAGCCTTGTTTTAACTTAATCACCTCTTCGAAGACCCTATCTGCAAATACAGTTAAATTTGGAGGTCCTGGGGGTTAGGATTCCAACATATGAATTTGGGGGCACATAATTCATCCCATAACAAGGAGATAACGAGACAGAATCCCCTTCTTTTAAGATTCTTTGCATGTGTAAAGAGGAAGCTGAGAGAAAACTGTAAAGCAAAGGATGTCTGAAGAAGGATTTAGCATCTCAAGACCAGTTGGACGTGGGGGTATTTTTGGCTGGGGACCCTCTTGGCTCTCCTCACATACCAACATATAGACGGCCACCTGCTCTGCCCATGAACACGGCTGGCACCGGGTAGGCAGACCACATTTTCATCTTTCCGGATTCCAAAGAAATAAAGCAACCTCACCTTACTGCCTCTAAGGAACAGCAGGATTTTTAACTAGTTCCTTATATGGCAGCTGTTTCAGCTCTGCCTAGAGAATTTAAGCCGTCAGCCTGGCCAACTGTTGAATACCACAGGGAGAGGCATTATTTGGCTCGCAGGAAATAAGAACTCCAAAATACCTACCATCGCAGGGCATAGCCCTGAAATGACTGCCACTTCTCCGAGCCGTGAAGCCAGACTCTGCTCCCGCTGTGGCGAGTTGTAGAGAGGTAAATGACTGGCTGTGTTTTTGTGGGGAAGAAAGAGAGAAATGAGCTTTTTAGCTTTCTGCAAAAAGAGCAGGGCTCCTGCCTTGGGTAATTCAGACTCGTTGCTAGAATATGGAACACGTCGTTGGCAGAAAACAGAGAGGTGAGCCCAGCAGGTATGAGCTGCTTGCAAGGGAGGGTGTCAGGAACTCCACCTGTCCCCTAGAGAGACTGACCTCTTCAAATGAGATCCATGACTCATTCTTTGCCTGGAAAAGACAGAAACCTTTCATTATCCCCTTACTTATAGAAAATAGGTTTGTGTGTGTGCGTGCAGAAATTTTGACAACATAGGCGTTTGAATTCAGAGACTGCTGGGGATTTTAGAACAAAAGTTACAAATGCAAAATAATCTCATCTTGCTAATTGGAGAGGAATGCCCTTTCGTATCGACCTACACATACGTGCAGTTAATTTTGTGCATTATAAAATAGGTGAAGTGTTTTGCTCAAACCTCTGTCCTTGTTCACAGAAAACGAGGCTCATGGCACACCCAGGCCATCATAATAAGGATTGCTTTCTTAGTCTTCATAAAGCTCTCAAGCTCCTAGCCAAAGGCTGTTGTTTGTTTCCATTTACAGCTTGCCAGCAGCCTGCTAGGTGATGGCCCAGAATCCATAACTAGCTGCAGTCTTGCCAGACAAGACCTGGGGAAGCTTCTCCATCTGCCTGCAGTGGCAATGAGACCTGTGCTGATGAAATGGCCTAAGTTCAGGGAAGGCCGGGATTCAGATAGAGAGATGAGGGAGGTAGATGTTTCCCTAGGACATGCTTTTTGGTCATTTGCTGAAAAGACTTTGATTGCTGTGTAAAGCTGCCAGCTATCTAAAACAAAGGAAATAAATAAAAGGGGCATTCTTGGGAATAAAGGGCGTCACCACCTTCAGCACAGAGGAATAGGACGCAAGAACAGATATAGAAAAGATTCTGAAGGAAAAGGAAGATTCTGTTGCCCAAAAGAAAGCAAGATAGCAGAGGTTTTCTGGAGTGTGGATTGAAATAGGAGGTGAATGGTGACGCGGAGACTGAAAAAGCAAGTCAAAGGGACATGTGTCTGGTTAGGCTGTGTCATAGTGTGACAACAAGTATGACACAAGTTAAAACAATCCAAGTTCATTTTTTATGCATGTTAACATGCCCTCACAGATTAGCAGCAAGCTCCATCTCTTGGTCTCTTAGGATCCTCCAGTAAATAAGCTGATGGAGGCTCTGTTTGACACTGAGGCAGATGGACAAGAACATACCTTAATTTATATTGAACACTGAGTGTTAAAGCTTCCACCCAAATTGGGCACGTATGGCTGTTGCATTTTATTGCCAAAGCAAGGCACTTGACCATACCTAACTTCCAGGGGATAAGGAAGTGAAATCCCCACCATGCTTGGAAAGAGAACCAAAATTTTTGGGAATAGCGCTAATACTCATTAGTGCTACAGCAAACATCACAGACTGAGAAAAGAATGGGAGGGAGGCCCTGGGTGGGAGTGGTAACTGTGGTCACACACATCGGAGGAGCTGGGGCAGGCTTCAAACAGGAATATAAATCTGACAGGGAAATCACGTCATCAAGCTCCTATTTCTAAAGTCTTGAGCTGTTGCATTCATGCACACACACACATGCAAGTCATTGATTCTCATCACGTAAGTAATATATCTTTAAGTTTTACATTTGCCCCATTCTCTTTCTCCTGTCGTTTGGGACACAAGTAGCAACTATGTTAGAACATTTCACAATGTCCTATTTAGCTCTTGTTTTTTGATATTTATCATCTTTTTGTTTGTTTCATATTAGATATATTTTTTCTGATCCAGCTTCTAAATTTACTAATTCTCTCTTCAGCTGTCTCTAATCTGATGTTAAACTCATCCAATATGTTAATTTCATTCATAACATTTATCCATATTAGAATTTCCATTTGGTTTATTTTTTATACTTTATAAGCATAATTTCCAGTTATCAAAATTTTTAAGTGTGTCTTTTATATTCTTAAATATATTAATCATTTGTTTTTAAAGTTTGTGTCTGTTTATTATCTGGACTCCTTATCAGTCTGCTTTTTCTGTTGTCTCTTTGGTCATAACTTATCTTCCTTTATGACTAATTATGTCTTGATAGGTGTCAGATATTACATATTAAAATAGATAATTTGAGGCTTTCAATGCTGTTATATTCTTCTAGAGAGGGTGCACTTTTGCATCTGGCCAGCATCTAGGCTAGAAACACTAGCAATTTCAGGTTACATTAATTCAGCCAAGGATAGATAGATTATTTGAAGCTGAACTTCAGGCCCTGTGAGGACTAATCTGTTGGTTCACACTTACGTCCAGGTACCTGATAGCTTAGGGTATTTACTAGGATCCCTCCTACTCAGCAGTCTCTGAAACCTGCAGTTCCTTGATTTGTGGAGAACTCTATTCAGCTTTTCAGTCTCTTAGCTTCCACTTTCAGAATTTGCATCTGCCTCTGGGGAAAAGTGGTCCCAAACTCCAGGCTCATCTCTGGGCCTCTGTTCTCTCATATACCTGTTTTCCTCCCTGATTGGGTATCTCTCTGGTGCCTCTAAATGGGTGTTGTTATATTTCGCTAGGCTTTCTAGTTGTTCTCAGTATGAGAACCATTTCCAGAGCAAAACTCTAAGAAATGACATTTAGATGAGATCTGAATGAGGAAGAACTAGAATTATCAAAATGTGGGGAAGAATGTCCAAGCAGGGGAAACATCAAGAAAGATGTTTTGGGGTGAGTGAAAATTTAGTTGTTTTCAAGGAGTAGAAAAGCTATGGTGTGTGGAAATTAGGGAGCAAGGTAAATGGCTGACGTGAGATCAGCAAGGGTCAGATCATGTGGGCACTGGAGGCCGTGAGAAGGAGTGAGGATATTTCTTAAAGAATATTTTCTATTCACAATCACAAAAACATGGAATTTCCATCTGTGGTAGACTGGATAAAGAAAATGTGGTATATACACACCCTGAAATAATATGCAGCCATAACAAAAAAAATGAGACCATGTCTTTTGCGGGAACATGGATGGAGCTGGAGGCTATTATTCTTAGCAAACTAACATAGGAACAGAAAACCAAATACTTGCATGTTCTCACTCATAAGTGAGAGCTAAATGATGAGAACATATGGACACATAAAAGTGAACGACACACACTGGGGCCTATCGGAGGGTGTAGGGTGGGAGGAGGGAGAGGATCAGGAAAAATAACTAATAGGTATTAGGCTTAATAGCTGGGTGTTGAAATAATCTGTACAACAAACCCCCATGACACAAATTTACCTATGTAACACACCTTTGCATGTACTCCTGAACTTAAAAGTTCAAAAAAAGAATATTTGAAGAGAAATGGACTCAGTTCTCTATATGTGTTGTTGAATTGGTCTCTGCCTTTAGGGAACTTTCATAGAGGAATGGTCCCTGTGTTATGTTCGGTTCCTAGGATCTTGAAATACATAAATGATCCAAAGGCTGTACTTGTAGACTTGAGAACTTCAAGGTTCCTAAGTGCTTGATTTATCCATAAACTGGGCTGCCTACCTATATCAGAGTAGCTTCAGCAAATTGGAGTAAAGTTGGAAAGGCCATTCACTGGCACGGAGCAGCTGCCAGGACTCTTGGAAAAGGACTCTCTTTCTCTCCATTGCCTGTTTTTTGAGATGGACTCTCGCTCTGTCATCCAGGCTGGAGTGCAGTGACGCGATCTCAGCTCACTGCAACCTCTGCTTCCTAGGTTCAAGCAACTCTCATGCCTCAGCCTTCTGAGTAGTTGGTACTACAGGCATACACCGCCACACCCACCTGATTCTTTTACTTTTAGTAGAGACGGGGTTTCGACATGTTGCTCAGGCTGGTCTCAAACTCCTGACTTCAGGTGATCTACCCACCTTGGCCTCCCAAAGTGCTGGGAATACAGGCGTGAGTCACCCGGCCTCTCCATTGCCTGTTGCTTTCATGCCATCCTGTGTTCGGTCCAAAGTCCCCACCATGTCCAGGCCTTTTGGGAAGCCCGAGCCAAGCCCCCCTATTCCCTGAGGACGTGGCCCCATCTACTTATGGATCTCCACCCTGGAGAGCAGTAAATACATTCTGAATGAAGGTATGGCTGAGTGGGCAGCCTAACTCACACAAAGACGTAACTCACTGTCCCTGGAGAGAGTTTGCTTACCTAAATGAACTGATAACCCCAAGATAACGTAGAGGAGCTAATTTTGAGCACGATTTCAAATTATGTTTCTTTTCTCAAGAAATCTTCCAGGGAAGAGAGTTCCTGTTCTCAGCATCCAAACCTCACATATCAGCCCCATTTCTCCCCCACCATTTAGAAATGGCTCACCAGTTCACAAGTCGCAGGAGACAGAGGTTACTGCTTCCAGAAAGAGGCTTTGGTAGGGAAGACACATATGAAAAGGCCCCAAATTGGAAATCATGTTTCCATGAATGCAGGGGGCTCGTGCATTGGGTTCAGCTCATGGAAACTTGAAATCCATGATCCAAGAGCCTGACTTTGTAGATGGAAGACCTCATCTATCCTGAGTTTCAAGAATTGCTAGTTTATCCATGAACCAGGTAGGGAAACCTACATAAGAGCCTACGGATACTCAAAACAGCAGAGGCCAGACATCGGAGCAGAAGCTGTGTCCTGGCCTGCGCTCCTGCAGTTCGGGGCTGCAGTCCTGTGGCTCGTGCTCAGCTGGGCTGATACTCTTCTACATGCTCGAGGGTCTTCGTTCCATACAGGTCTTGGCTCTGGCAATTGTTCTGAACCCAGCCATGAATACCTGCAGGATTATGCCACTAACAGGCATTGCTGAAAGAAAGAGGGAAGAAAAGAGAAAAGAAAAATGCCTTTCTTTGCATAAAATTTTGTCAAATGACATTTTCTAATACTGTGTCCTTCAAGCAGATTGCACGCATAGTGAAGATCTGGGCTTGTAAATGCATCTTCTGTAGAAAAGGCCATCTGGCCAGGTAATCCAAGCACTCTGGTAGGCCAAGATTGATGGATCACGAGGTCAAGAGATCGAGGCCATCCTGGCCAACATGGTGAAACCCCATCTCTACTAAAAATACAAAAATTAAGTGGGTGTAGCGGCACACACCTGTAGTCCCAGCTACTCGGGAGGCTGAGGCAGGAGAATTGCTTGAACCTGAGAGGCAGAGGTTGCAGTGAGACGAGATCGCGCCACTGCACTCCGGCCTAGCAACAGAGCGAGACTCCATCTCAAAAAAAAAGAGGCAAACCATTCCATCTAAGGGGGCACAATGTGCTTTGTCATGCTCAGATGTGGATTTCTCACCTTCCCTTTGTGCTCACTGATGAGCCACTCATATGGCCTTGTATGCAACCCACTGTCATTTCTCTAAGTACGTACCATTTTCACCCCAGAGCTCTTGCAAATGATGCGTCATCTTGCTTGGTTGTTTCCTGTGACGTGTGTAAGGAGTCAAGTAGCATCTGACCATTTCATTCCAAATGAGCCAGGAAGGGTCTCAGCACTGCGCTCTTTGATGAGTGAATTCAGGGGTGGAAATATTTGAGAACACACAGCTCTGGGCTCTGGAAACGGCACTGACTTCCTGCTCCATAGCTCCAGCTTGGGCAATTAAGATCACAGATGGCAGGAGAACAGGACCCTTCTGGGAGCTTTCTTAAATCAGATTCTAGAAAGGATACAGAAGAATATAGTCATTGTACAGGAAGTGCCTGTGAACAAACATCCTGGGTTCAAGAGCATGAGATTCTGTTTACAGCTCTACCTGCCTCAGAGGCAGGCAGCACATTCATTTTTGAGTCGTTGAGTTAGGTAAAGAGCATCTTATGGGGAAAAAATAGAAAATGAGAGAGATAAAGTGACTTGCTCAAGATC
This sequence comes from Plecturocebus donacophilus, assembly GCA_004027715.1. NCBI lineage: Eukaryota > Metazoa > Chordata > Mammalia > Primates > Pitheciidae > Plecturocebus > Plecturocebus donacophilus. The sequence continues at coordinate 24,335 of PVKP010030290.1, forward strand.
ACTTTACAAGGCAGTGCCAGGTTGTTCTGAAAGGACCTAACTTCCTACTCCCCAAGCTCAAGATTTGGCAGCGGTCTCTGTAGCTGGCAGGGAGGGGTCCGAAGGGCCAAGTATTGATTGATTGAATTATTTTCATGTGGAGAAAGGGGCGTATTTCGCGCTAGGCATTGAAAATAAGCTGTGGAGAAGGCAAATTTGCTCTCTGCTCTTGTAGAACTTTCATTGCAGAGAAAGAGATAGACAGTAAGAAAAAATCAGGATTGTGATCCAGTCTACGAAGGAGGGGCACAGGATGTGGAGAGAGAGTTCCTGAGAGTGGCTGGGGAGGCGTCTCTGAGGGGGGAGCATTCAGGATGCCATGACGGAAGGAAGCGCTGGAGCCAGCCACGCGGAGTCCGGGTGAGAGAGTGTCAGGAATGAGAGGTGGAGGAACAGCCTGGCACATTCTGGAAACAATCCTAGGCCAGACTGGGCAGGACGCGAGAGAACAGGGTGGGAAATTTCATTTCACTCTGAACACAAAGGGAAGACAAGAAGGGTTTTAAAGCAGTGAGGCCATAATCTGATTTGAATTTTTATTTTTTATTTTTTTTTAGAGACAGGGTTTCTAAGTGCAGTGGCACAGTCATAGCTTCCTGCAGCCTCCACCTCCTGGGCTCAAGCAATCCTCCCACTTCAGCCTCTGGTGTAGCTGGTACTACAGGCATTCACCATTGCATCTGGCGAATTTTTTCTTTTTCTTTTGAGATGGCGTCTTGCTGTTGCCCAGGCTGGAGTGCAGTGGTGTGGTCTTGGCTCACTGCAACCTCCGTCTCCCGAGTTCAAGCGAGTCTCTTGCCCCAGCCTCCCGAATAGCTGGGACTACAGGTGTGCACCACCGCGCCCGGCTAATTTTTTATAGAGACGGGGGTTTCACCATTTTGCCCAGGCTGGTCTCGAACTCCTGACCCCAGATGATCTGCTCACCTCAGCCTCCCAAAGTGCTGGGATTATAGGCTTGAGCCACTGCGCCCAGCTGCGTCTGGCTAATTTTTAGGTTTTTCTTAGAGACAGGATCTCACCATGTTGCCCGGGCTGGAGACAAACTCCTGGCCTCAAGTGATCCTCCTTCCTTGACCTCCCAAAGGGCGGGGATTACAGGTGTGAGCCACCGTGCCTGGCCTTACTTTGTCCTTTTGAAAGATCACTGGATAGTGTGTGAAAAACTGAGAGTTTGAAGGCAAGAATAGCAACAGGAGGCTGAGTGTGGCGGCTCATGCCTGTGGTCCCGGCTACTCAGGGCCTAAGGTGGAGGGACTGCTCGAGCCCGGGAGTCTGAGGCTGCAGGAAGCTATGACAGTGCCCCTACACCCCAGCCTGGGCGACCGAGCAAGAGCCTGTCTCAAAAATGAGAAAAAGGGTAGCAACAGGAGTTTGTTGCATCAGAGAGAGAGAACGGAGAATGGAGGGTGGGCCTGGTGGTGGCCGTGGGGTGGGGGAGTGGGTGGGGTCTGAATACACTCTGGGCATGGAATTGGCAGGACATACAAATGGTGGGTGTTGGGGTGGGCAGGATGAGGGGAGGGAGGAATCAAAGACATTACCTAGGTTTTACTTAAGTAACTCACCGAGTGGAGAGAGGTTCCATTTATTGAGGGGGGACGACAAAGGAGGAGCAGGTTTGCAAGATGGGGGCGCAAAGAGTTCTTTTTTGCATATTCTATCCAAAAAAAAGCAGGTGTGAGAATGGGTGGAGAAACACCCTCTCTCCCTTCCTCTCTTTCTCTCTCTCTCTCTCTTCCCCTCTCTCTCCTACTGAAGATGAGTCTGTCTATTAAAATTCCAAAGCACAACAAACAAATATAATGAAAAATAGTGAAGAAACTGAGTAAGTGGGAACATTAATTCCTGAAGCTCTTCACATAATAGAGCAAAGTCTGAATTGAACTTCAGTTTATTTGATTCCTCAGAGATAAAGGTGATAATAACACCTGTAAAGCAGCATAACAAATCATCAGCCAAAAAACAAGCATCAAAAAGGTGTGGGAAGTTGGGCGTGGTGGCAGACACCTGCAATCCCAGCCACTCTGGGGGCTGAGGTGGGAGCGTCACGAGCACAGGAGTTAGAGTCCAGCCTTGGCAACATAGTAAGACCCCATCTATAAAGAAAAAAAAAAAAAGGCATGGGAGCTCTGATTCCTCTGGCTGTGAGCACAGTGACCCCTGGCCCACTTGTCCTTGATTTCTTGCTTCCATTGGTCTCCGCTTCTCCATCAGCAGAAGTGAAGAGGGAAACCCAGAGTCCTGTCTGTCCCTGGTAAGACCCCCGCCCCCCTCTCCTCCTGCCCTCTACACAGTTCTCATCTTCTCATTGCCAGCTCTGAGGTTCACAGTCCCTTTCCTCCACGGTGGCCTTGATCCCCATGAAAAAGCCAAGGTCACGCAGTCTTCCCTTTCTCCTAGTCAGCAAGGCAAGTCCTCACTCTCTGCTCTCCTCTTCCTGGGTATTTTTTTCCGTACTACTCACCATTAACTGATGCACTCTATGTTTTATTTAAATATTTTACTGAATTACTCATTTATGCCAGGAGAACATATGCTTGTGTATTTTATCACTGCTGAGACCCCAGAACACAGAATAGTGTTCGGCATTTTGTAGATATATAATAAATGTTGAATGAATGAACTGCAGAGATTTAAAAAAATAATAAGAATGAGCTCCTGCCTTAACTCCTGAATCCCTACTCCCAAATCCCAAATCCAAATTATAAACTACAGGAAGGACAAATAGTGTTATTGAAATAATAACAAAAGCATAGATTGGGTAAATCTATGGTGAAACTGCCTACAATCGAAGAGAGAATTTATGGATTAGATTACACTACCAAGAAAATGACCCAGAACACAGCTCAGAGACAACAACATTGAGAAGACAGGTTGATAGGCTCCACTATATGCCCGATAGGGGTTACAGAAGTACATAATAGCAGAGAATCAATATTCACAAGAATTTGCTGAACTGTGAAAGACGTGAATCTTTAAATCCTCAAATTGAAAATGCACACCAGGTGACTAGCAAGATAAATACAAATGAACCCATCTCTATACACAGAGAAACATCATAGTAGAGCTGTGGAGTGTCAGGCATAGAGAGAAAAATCTAAGAAGCTACCAGGGAGAAAAGACAGATTATTGTAGAAAGAATGTCAGGCTGACTGTCAACTTTCATGAGCTGTGAAGGGTACCAGAAATCAGTTCTGGGATAAAATAACCCATCAAAGTGTTAGGTCAAATAGCTGCGTCGGGAAATCTATACACAATTAAACCCTCTTTCAAGAATGGGGAATGTAACAAAGACATTTTCAGACATATTCAGGCTAAGAGTTTATCACTCAGCACAAGAAGAAAAGTAAGCCCAGAATTAGGAGTGAAGCATAACAAAGACTGGTAAACAACCACATCAGTGAAATGTGTTGGTAAAACTAATGAACTACTGATCATTCCTATTAAGAATAATTAGTATTTTGGCCAGGTGTGGTGGCTCATGCTTGTAATCCCAGCACTTTGGGAGACTGAGGAGGGTGGATCACGAGGTCAGGAGTTCCCTATTAAGAATAATTAGTATTTTGGCTGGGTGTGGTGGCTCACGCTTGTAATCCCAGCACTTTGGGAGAGTGAGGAGGGTGGATCATGAGGTCAGGAGTTAGAGATCAGCCTGGCCAACATGGTGAAACCCCATCTCTACTAAAAATACAAAA
>PVKP010030291.1:0-28093 GCA_004027715.1 Plecturocebus donacophilus
GTGGTGGTGGTAGTAATAGCGGTAGCAGTCGTAGTGGTGGTGGTAGCAGTAGTAATAGTAGTAGTAGCAGCAGTAGCAGCATCATAGCAGTGGTGGTGCTGTTGGCTTGTAGTATCCTATAACAGAAAGCAGCTTGGAGGAGGCAGGAATTGTTTCTGTATGGAGGGTTAGGATAAGCTAGACAGAGAGGGTGTGCTCTTTGAGCTGTGCCAGAGGAATGGTGAGTATGAGTTGGTATGCTGAACAAAGAGGCTAGAGCATACATTCCTAGCAGAGGTCATAGCACTGACCAAGTCCTAGAGGCCTGAGAGACCACGACCGGTAGTTCAGGGACCTGCAAGCAGTTGTGATGCTTACAGGCGGGGTGTATGGGATGAGGGGAGCTAGAAGATGAGGCTGAAAGGGTGGGCAGGGACTGGGTCTGAAGGTCTGCAGATGACCTGCTGAGGAGTGTGGGGTTGTCCTATAGCCATGGAGGAGGCATCGTGGGCTTTATTTGGAGTATGGCACCCCAGGGGACCCCACCTACAGAGGACAGATGGAGCTTGCCTCCAGCGCCCAGGAGCTCAGGCATACTGGGGGATTGAGGAGGGTGCACGTTACTTTCTGCCATTCTCAGCTGCTCCTTGGCAGCCCTAAAATTTAAAGGTCTTACCCCAACCCCACTCTCACTCCAGCCAAACTAACTGTAGTTCCCCATGCCCTCAACTCCTTTCTGCTGCCGGTCAAGCAGTGCTGTTCCAGACACGGTGTATCCTCACTAGAACTCTCAACCCTGGAGGTCAAAATTCCCTAAGAGCAGAATTAAAAGTTCTGGGTGTAGAAATAGTTCTCAATGTCACATAATAGAATTTACAAAAGGGGAAGCTGAGAAGGAGAAGAGCAGGTAAGGGGCAAGGTGAGAGATGATGGGAATCCAGGACCAGAGAGGAGGACATCCCACCTTGTCTTTCCTCTTTCATAGGCTCCACCCCCAAGTCAGCCAGTCAGCCTCAACACCTGAACCCCTTTCCACTCAGATAAAGGGAAGAGAAGAAGAAAAAACTATAGCAAGTGAGAAGCCTGGGCTCAGAGGCCTCTGGGGCCACTCATGAGACTCAGATGGACCTTTAATGGCGGTAAGTCCAAACTCTTATTTTACAGATGTAAATGTCAAAGCTCAGAGGGGACGCGAACTGTTTGAGGCACTGAAGTATCATCTTAAGTGAGGAGTAAACAGGCTCAGAGAATTGCCTTAGGTCAGTTGGTTAATCCAGGACAGAGCTGGGATTCAAACTGACAATAATCTATCCTCTATAATATCCAACATATCTCCTTCAGACCTTATATTTTGTAGATGCAGAAACTTCCCTTCATGGAGGAAAAATAACTAATTCAAAATTCCATAGTAAATCAAGGGAAAAGCTATGAAGATCTGGGATTCTAACTCCCCTCCCAATACATCACATGGACCAAGAACTGTAATGAGCACACACCTGTTAAGAGTCAGCATCTTCCCCAGCAAACCTGTCCAGCTCCTTGAGCTTGCAGCCCGGGTTCTAAGCGGGAGGTCAAGGGGACCTCAGGTAACACCTTGCAGTGAGTTCTTCTGGAAGAACTCTGAGCTCTAGTCCTCCATAGAATTCTCACAGGTGGGTGGAGACCCTCCTCTGTCTCTCCCTAGGGCCATCCTCCACTCTGTACCAGTACCTGAGCCCAGCCTCCACCCTGTTTCTGCCTCATCCTTAGGTCACCTACCCAGAAGTAGGCACTGGGCCACAGCCTTTGCATATGTTAATTTATGCAACCAACCTATGAGGGAGGTAAAACAAACCTCACTCTACAGCCAGAGAAGTACAGCAAGTAGTGCCTGAAATTCTAGCTCCCATGATACCAAAGCCCCCCTCTCTATACTCCCCAGCGTGGCTGCCCCGCAGGGTCCGAGCCTCGTGGCTGCAGAGAAATGGCTAATGAAGGGCTCTGTGCTGCCAGCCCAGGAGTGATTCCCTCTGTGCTCTCAACTACAGAAATGAATTTTGTTTAGTTCAAAGACCTCATTAACGCTGGGGTTAGCGGGAGCAGCTTCACAGCTGATTCATCTTCAGGAATCAAAGACAGCCTGAGTCCCTATGAGCAGCCAGGAGCTGAGTTGCTCAGCAGGGCATCTCTGCTGCTCTCTCTCACCTCCCAGGTACTTCTGATGGCCTGCAACCAGAGCGAGAGGCCTCAGGTGCCTTTCCCAGAGGACTGGATCATGGAAGAGCAGAGCTCTGCACCTGAGACCTTTGGTTGCCCTCTGGGAGTCTCTAAGGGCAACACACATGCATTTATCTCACCCAGGTCCTCCCTTCTAGACAGGCTGTTGAAGGTAGTGCAACCACTGAACCATACCAGGCACAAAGAGGCAGGTGTGTACTGTGTTCGTAGGGAGACCTAGTCTGTCACTAGCTGTATGTGTGACCCTTGAGTCCCTATGCAGCCACATGAATGGAATGACTTAGAAATTCCTCAGCATCCCTTCTGACTTTGATATTGATATGACTCAGACTGTCCAGGAATGGAAACTGTCATTGGAAGGATAAATTATATTCATTCATGTAATTCGTATCTACTGAATACGTGCTACATGTCATTCATTATGCCAAGTGCTAGGGCTGTTTAAGACTAACTGTGTCCACACACATAAATCTCAATAATTTAAAGCAGCATGAAATAAGAGGCAAATTAGATATAAAAATAATAGTGTCGTGTTATGTGAATTCTACTTCAATACCAGAAGTAATAATAGTGAACAACATGTCCAAGTTCACAAAGATATGAAGGGGTTTTCCGGGCTAGAAGATATAACCTCAACTCCTAGTTCTATAGCATAATAAAATTGATTCCAATACCCAGTGCTTAGTAGGCATTCCACAAAGATTTGTTGAAAGAACTAGGAAAAGAAAGGAGTAAATGAGGGAAAAGGGGGAGAGATGAAAGAAGAAAGCTCATTAAAGAGTGGCAGGCAATATTACTGTCCATCTGTTATGAGTAAGGAACCCAAGCTAAATCAGAGGCTAAGCAGCTTGTCCAATATCACACTGGGAGCAACCGACAGATCTTATGCACAGAATGAGATCCCTGCTGGCTGGGGCTGCAGGAAAGACCTCCTGAAAGCAGAATGAGTGGAGAAGGTATTGACTGGAATTCAACAAAAACGCTGGAGCTGGCAGTGAAAGAGGCCATGGCGACCTGGGCAGGGGATGGGCTTATTTATCTTATTTGGCTATTTCTTTGAGACAGGGTCTGCTGCCCAAGCTAGAGTGCAGTGGTGTGATCACGGCTCACTGCAGACCTGACCTCCTGGGCTCAAGCTATCCTCCCACCTCAGCCTCCCAAGTAGCTGGGAATACAGGTGTATGCACTAACACACCTAGCTAATTTAAAACAAAATTGTAGAAATGGTGCCTTACTATGTTTCCCAGGCTGGTCTTGAACTTCTGGGCTCAAGCAATCCTTCTGCCTTGGCCTCTCAAAGCGCTGGGATTACGGGCATGAGCCACCACTTCCTGCAGCCTTTTTATATACCATATGTTTCTCACATAGCATCAGAAGGACTTGGGGACAGCAGCTTGGGGTAGTGTCATATGAATCTTGGCTCTGTCACCTACCAGATGGGTGACTCTGAGGAAGGCTAAGCAATGGTTTTCTCATTTTTAACATGGAGATTATGCTGCCTACATTCTAGATTTTTGCAAGAATAAAATGAGATAAAGCAGGCATAGTACCAGGCATAATTCCTGCCCAATAAATGGGAGGCCTTCACCTTCTTCTCTCCAGGTAGAAAGGAAGGGGAAGAGAAGGGCAGGCTGCCCGGAATTCTTAAAATGAGGGTATAAAGTCATCCAAAATAAGCACTGCCTTCCTTTTTGGGTCTGATCCTCTCTCTCTAGTGCCTGAGTCAGTGACATCTATGCAATTGGATTCAAGGGACTAGTATCCCTTTCTTCTAGGAGCCAGATAGCTTACCCAGAAACAGGAATGGAGTGCTGGAATTATTTTTATTTATTATGATTATACTTTAAGTTCTAGGGTACATGTGCAGATCTTATAGGTTTGTTACATAGTTATACACATGCCATGGTGGTTTGCTGCATCCATCCCCCTGCTGTCATCTACATTAGGTATTTCTACTAATGCTATCCCTCCCCAGTTCCCCTACCCCCTGCTATCCCTCCCCTAGTCCCCCACTCCCCAACAGACCCCAGTGTGTGATGTTCCCCTCCCTGTGTCCATGTGTTCTTGTTATTCAGTACCCACTTATGAGTGAGAACATGCAGTGTTTGGTTATCTGTTCTTGTGTCAGTTTGCTGAGAATGATGGTTTCCAGCGTCATCCATGAACTCATCCTTTTTGATGGCTGCATAGTATTCCATGGTGTATATGTGCCACATTTTCTTTATCCAGTCTATCCTTGATGGGCATTTGGGTTGGCTCAAAGTCTTTGCTACTGTAAACAGTGCCACAATAAACATGCATGTGCATGTGTCTTTATAATAAAATGTTTTATAATCCTTTGGGTGTATACCCAGTAATGGGATTGCTGGGTCAAGTGGTATTTCTGTTTCTAGATCCTTGAGGAATTGCCACTGTCTTCCACAATGGTTGAACTAATTTACACTAGGCAATACCATTCAGGACATAGGCATAGGCAAGGACTTCATGACTAAAACACCAAAAGCAATGACAACAAAAGGCAAAATAGACAAATGGGATCTAATTAAACTTAAAACCTTCTGCACAGCAAAAGAAACTATCATTAGAGTAAACCAGCAACCAACAGAATGGGAAAAAATATTCACAATCTACCCATCTGACAAAAGGCTAATAACCAGAATCTACAAAGAAGTGCTGGAATTATTAAGAAGCCTGAGTGGAACAATAACTTTTTTGGTCACTTCTTTCCAATGACGCTTTTCACAACATGGGAGTTGCTTGCTTCTAAGAAGTCAGACTATAGATTCAGTAATTTCTCAAGTAAAAAAGATTGGCAGATAGGATCAGAACCATATAGCAAAAGTAGCTGAGACTTCCAGGACTTCTCGCTATGACTAGGGATTTTATTTAGTTTTGTTTCCATAGCATGAATTGACTCTTTCACGGATATATTTTTGCTGCCATTATGAAGCTCAAAGTTAAATAGTCTATCAGTCACGTGTGCAGATACATACCTGCCTAGGCAGACACCAGTGACCATTCGTTCTGTCAGCAGAAATGATTGAAAACCAAAGCCATCCCACACACTGTGCTAGAAGCTGGAGGTACAATGGTGAGCAATTAAGCCATGGTATGTGTCTTTAGCAGCTTACAGCCTTGGTCACCAAGGATCTAGCACCCACGCTGTGTACTAACAGTGGGAGTAAAAAATTACACAGTCCTTTTGGAAATAATTCAGTACCTATCTGTCAATATGTATCCATAGTCTGAAAACTATTATTTTTTTAACCACAGTAATTCTTGAAAAGAAAGTCATTTGAGATATTAAATAGCAGGAAAAACTCCATGTGTAACAGGTGGGTATTTCTTACATTAGTCTTATTAGTAGAATATTGAAAACAATCTTACTGTCCAATAATAAAAGAGCATATGCTTTATGGGAAAGCAGGTAGTTATTAAAAGCCAGTATAAAGAATTTCCAATAATGTAGAAAATATTTAAGTTACAATACTAAATGAAAAATGCAGAGTACAAAACTGTTTTTACAGTAATATCACAGCTATGGAATAATGCTTTTTCACATTTACATGGTACTTTTCAGCTTTCAGAGCAGTTTCAAATACATTCCTTATTTCTGAAATTCATAGCAACCCTTTAATAGAAGCAGACCGAATGTTATTATTCCCATTCTAAACACAGGGAGACTGAGGCTTGCTGAGGTTTATGCATCTGATAACTAAGAATTTCATTTGTGTTAGAAGTATATAGAGTATGAGAGAATCGTTGTCGGAGCTTTATGTAATGCATTAAATTCTCTTTACATGTGACACCAGCTCAGGATCTTTGAGCGTCCTACCTCTTTGCTTCACATCCTTTCTGCCTGCTGAGGGGAAGGTGAAAAGGCTATCACTGATTGAATTAAAGTCATAATTTTCCACAATTGTCTTGGTTTGCTTTCTACTACTGCCTAACCATATAGGAAAGTTCTGTGTGTCTTCACCCAAGTACCTCTATGGGCAGACATGAAGTCTTGCTACAAGAGTTGGAATATTCCTGCACAGAGATCTTCACTGAAAATTCCTGCTTATTCAGTTTCAAGTGATGGCAAAAGCAGGTGGGAGCAGGTGGGAGACAGTGGCAAATACAACGTGGTATTTAACTCCCTGTGCATACCAGCGTGTCTCCACCTTTCTGCTTTCTCCTGTATCAGCCAGCCCCCTTAGCTCGATGCTTGAGCTACAATATGATGCTGTCTGCTCTCTGAACAAATGTCACACATCACACCTTTTCCCCAGTGCTCAAGGCTTTCCTTAACCTGGTATCCTAGTCCTGTATTCTCCCCCTCGCAAAAGCAAGAAGCCCCAGCCTTCAGCATCTAGCTAACATGCAGCCTCTTTAGTAGCAGTCAGACTCTCTATCCTCTGAGTTTTCCAAACATTTTGCAAAACCTTCTTTTAATATTTGTGACACACGGTATTCAGATTTAGTTATATTTCAGGACTGAATATTCAGGACCAGAGAATACACAGTTCCATTTAGTCCTCACAAAAGCATTGTAGATATAGATTATTTATTTACTTATTTTTCATATTTGCTTTGAATTTATGCCTCTATTTTTCTTTTTGAAATTTTTATTTTAATTGACACATAATAATTGCATATATTTATAAGGCATTAGGGTATAGAGTGATATTGCAATACATAATACATGTATACCACATGGAATGATCAAAGCAGGGTAATCAGCAAGATATAGGTTTTAAAAATCCTAATCTTACAGATGAGAAAATGGGTACAAATAGATGTTCCAGGTCAATGGCGGCAGTATCCATATTTGAACTCACATCTACTTATGTGTCTGTAGCTCATCCCATTATATCCCACCAGGTCTTCCATGACTGGGCTAGTGAGTGAAGTAGTGAATAAGTCAAAGATATTCCTTGAGTTTCCCCTCCCCATGCACCCATACACGCCTCTTCTGGTGACAAAGGTTGTCACAACTCAGAGAAGATGCCATAGTGGCCAGGCTTCCAGTTCACTGGACAATCAGGGAATGCAGTTTACTAGATGGAGAGGGCAGATGGTCAGTTTCTTGAGTGAAACCCAGCAGTTCGCCAGGCAGCATGAAGACTGCTCCTAGCTCTCAGAGTAGGGGAGGGAGGCTATCTCAGATGACTCACATGATGTCATCACAGCTCTTCCCCTTCCAATTTAACCCATCCTTCTTGCATCATTCTCCCTAAGCAAAGAGTCCGAGGGTGTTCTTTTTGCAGAAGTGGTGCCTGAATAGCCCAGGACTGGTCCCCTGACCTCAGCGGAGCCTGGCCATTCTGGGCCATGTGGCTGAGAAGCCCTGATGGAGAGAAGACTACCAGGTGGCTCCTGAAAAGGATGGAATGAGTAGCTCAGCCACAGTTCACATAGACCTCTGGTATTATTCCTGCTTTTGAATCCATATGATGGATTCAAGCCCTAGAATGTGTTGCTTATGGGTGTCTTACTAAGTTTATGTTCCTTGCAATGGAGAAATTCCTAAACTAACACACTGGGGAGCACTGAACAGAAAGACTAAGTCTGGAAATGACATTGCCGGACATCTTTCAGCAGACTCTGAAACCATTAAGCAAAACTTGTCTCCCACCTCAATGGAAACAGACTCAGAATTAACTTTGGAGCCTGCAACAACCCTCTGCTAGGGTCCATTCTCTCATGATCGCTAAAACTGCAAAGTACTTACAAGATAATCCAGGTCACTCTCTTTTTAAATTATCCTATAGTCAGGAACTTGTTTCCTGCTCAGTTCTCTGTCAGTCCATCTGGTATTGTGTAAGGAGAAATTCTCAAAGTGGTATTAATATGCTTCTGACAATCTCTAAACATTTGCTGATTTTTCTTTTTAACAAAGAACAAATCTTGGGCACAGAGCCTTGGCAGACAACAAAATCTAGCTTTAAGTTAATAATATTTTTTATTAAACTCGTTTTTATGGTTATCCTCTTCTTATGGTGAATGATAATATTTTGCCATTTATGTGGCGATTTAAAATTTCCATTGACACATATTTATGGGAAAAATAGAGTCACTTTAAAGAAAAATGTTGTATAAATAATAGCATAGGAAACATGCAGATATAGAACAAATCATGAAAGTATAGAAATTACCTAACGTTTGGGAAATGCTAGTTAAGCCTGGCCACCCATTTCGCAGGTGGAGCAGGGGCCCTAAAAGGGCAGGCAGTTAAGACCACCCAGCCAGTTCTCTCTCTGGCCACACATATCTCTTTAAGAATTCTTTCTATATTTATTCTGTGACTTCAGGCATTAAAGAAAATAGCTAACCAAAGAGGTCTGTTAATGGTAACGGGGACAGGGTCTGGGAATGAAGGTGAAGTGGAGACTGTGTTCTGAATTTCCCAGCAGTAAATAGACACCCTATGCACTGGGTGGAGTCCGCAGGGTGGCAGGTGCATTGGTGGCGTCACTGGCTACTCATTGGCTAAGCGGAGCTCAGGGAGAAACAGATCATCAGAAGCTTACATGCAGAGGCACAGTCATGGCCTGCAAAACAGAGTATTAATAAACATCACAAAGATATACCTAAGAGAGGAAAATGAGCCTTTCTGTCTCTGTAAATAAATCCATGGCTTGCAAACAAAAACATGCCAGGAAAATCAACTGCAAATGCACTCCTAGTAAAGGAGACCAGATGTCCCTGGAATCATTTTAATTAAATTGTGAGTCAATTGTAAACCAGAGGGTGGGGGGTTGAGGGGAGTGAAGTTTTGCTTTCTAAGACTGCCAGATGCAAAGTCCAATTTCCAGGATAATGTATCCAGGGTGGAGAAGGCTTTCCAACATTTAATTACATATTGCCTAGCAACTGAAGAGATGAACAGGAATGGAGTCAGGGGACCTGGGGTGATCCATTAAGATGTTGATGCCCCAGGTTGCAGGACACACACAACACCAGGCCATGGTCAATGTGTTGATATAGTTCATCCCCAGAAGCCACGAGATGGTTCCAATTACGTGAATTATAAGCTGCATTTTGTTCCATTTCCTTTGGGCTGACCAACCCAGCAACCTGGCAGAATTAAGAACCTGTTTCCTTCATTTTTCACAAGAGAAGCATCCTTTCTTTCTGTGTAAAGTAATAGATGTTGTTAAAAATTCAACAGTACAGACATGTGTAAGGCAGCAAGTGAAAACTCACCTGCCAAGTACAGCCACTATTAACATCTTGGAGCATATATTTCCAGAATATTCCAGTCATAAGCTAATCTCTTTCATTCTAACCTAAATGAGATATTACTGTACATATTATTTCATAATCTACTTTCTTTTCTCTAGTTTACTCCTAGATATTTGTCCTAAGGAATAATCACATAAGCTCTCAGAGATCAGTGTACAAGGATATTTATGGAAGCATTGTTTTTTTTTTTTTAATGTGTGTAGGGATGCTCTTTCTAAAAAACTTTTGTTTTTTTTACTGAACTATGACAAACATATAGAAAAGTGCACAGACAATGAAACCACCATGGAGAATAATATACAGACTTTTATCAGTTCCCTAACTCCAAGACATACTTTCTATTAACTCTTCCTAATCACTACTTTCTTCTTTCTTTTCAGAGGTAACTATTCTCCTGATGTCAAATATACATTAATTTTGCCTAATTTTGAATTTCATATATAATGAATCATATGCTATATTTTGCCTGATTTCTTTGCTCAACATTTTGTGAAATTCAATCATGCATTTTTATGTAGCCATAGGTATTTTTTATAGAATTGCATTGAATGGCTATATAATAATTGATTTATCCATTCCTATATTGGTGAACTTTTAGGTTGTCTACAGTTTTAAGCCATTACAAATAGATTTTTTATGCATTCCTTTTGGTACACTCACAAGACACATCTCTTAAGTATATACCTATGAGTAAAATTGACACTTTTCTAAAATATCTGTACTATTTTACACTCCCAAGATCAATTTATGAAGGTGCTCAAATTTGTCCTTTTTAATGTCTGTATTATGTCAAATTCATCCTTTTAAATGTCTGAATTATGTTCCATTATGTGAATATATTCATAGTTTTCTATTGATGAAAATTTTGATTGTTTTCAACCCTATACACATTTTTTTTTAAAAAATAATGCTTCCATAAATATCCTTGTACATTTATCTCTGAGCGCTTATGTGATTATTCCTTAGGACAAATGTCTAGGAGTAAAATTCTGAGAGTCAAAGAGTATATGTGTTTAAAATGTTTATACTTCCAGCTTTCTTAAGTTAATTTTATTCAACTCTCTGATCCTCATCTTTCTGGTTGCTGCCTTGAACACACACCAAGTACTAACTGTCCCATAAAATGTAGGAACCAGGACTGATCTCTATAACTTAGGCAGCCTTGAATACATTGAGTGAGGAAGTGGGGTCCAGAGATACCAAATACCTACAGATGGAGATCATAATTTGTAGAATCTCCTTTAGGGCATAAGAAGAAGCCAGTCTCTGAAATGTGCTCCTTGGATTTTGTCTGAACATCTCTCTAGCTTAAAGCAGAAGACCCTAGACTTAAAGAAGCTCATTCATTCATTCATTCGGATCCCAATTATTTCTGAATTGTGGTCCCTTGGACACAACTGTCATGTAGGAAGAAAAGAACACGTAACGTGAATGCAGATGTTCAGACACTAATTGAGGGCCATGTGCCAGCTACTGCTGTAGGCATTGATTATTCAACAACAATTGGAATCTGGGAAACAGAGACTTAAGGCTGAAGTTCTGTAATGGAGATAGGGCATGATATCTATGTATAGAGGAGGGAACAAATACTTTCAAAAGCATCAGAAAAAGCTTCATAGAAAAAATTTTACATTTTCTGCTATATTTGGGTCAGGTTGGCTGAAGGTTCCCCAGTTTAAGAGTAGGATACGGATATTATCAATAACTCTTCTTTCCTGATCCCCTCCAATGCACCAGGATCTTCATGGTAATGATCTATTTATCTCCAGAATTTTCACAATAACTGGATATATTTATTATTCTTCTGTTTCTCAGAAGAAGAATGTAAGGCTCAAAGAGAATAAAATGAACCTGACAAAGTTGCACAGCTAGTCCAGGAAGAGTGAGATTGAAAATCATCTCCATCTAGTTCCAAAGACTGGGCCCTTTTGGTACCACAAGACATTTTAACAAAGGGCAAAGCAAAAGCCCAATTAAGGAGGTTATGAGGGTTATCACAGATGCAGGCAAGGGGACACAAGGGAAAGGGTACCTGTCTCCATCAGAAGGCTGAGGTTCTACTTGGGAGATTTCTCTCCTTGGGCAAGTGCAGCAGTGTTTTGGAACCCCATGGAGAGGCCTGGATTCAGCTGCTCTGACAACTGCTTGAGGGCTTCTGCTGTCACAGGTAGAAGACACAGGGGTTCCTTTTCTGGGCTTACCTCTATATCCTTCCCTTATTAAGGCAGAGAAGAAAGTGCAAAGAGGAATGTGAATGCCCCAGTTACACCAGAGATCCAGCACCACTGTCACCCTCTGAAAGTTAAGCAGGGACATGGGGTTTAGGGAGCATGATGTCAATGGCTTCTTCCCAAGATGATGCATACAAGTGGCAAAATTTGGATTAGAATTCACATCTCCTGGTCCATAATTTCTGTGTGAGAAGGTTACTCTGCAGTAAGTTCATTGAAGCAGTTTGATCTTAGCAAGAGCCAGGAATATATATGTTTTTTCTCTCTGAGCATTAGAAGTCATAAATTTATGTATTAATCAAATCTCAGTTATAATTTATTTATGTACCCAAAAACCAGTTATGGCAGGGTCAACAAATGTGTGTGTGTGTGTGTGTGTGTGTGTGTGTGTGTGTGTGTGTGTATGAAGAAAGAGATAATAAATATTTCAGGCTTACAAGTCATATAATCACTGTAGTAACTATTCAACTCTGGCACTGTGGGAAGAAAACAGCTATAGCAAATATGTAAAAGAATGGGTATGCCTGTGTTCCAATAAAACTATTTATAAAAATAAATGACATGAAACAACTACATAGTCATAAGCACAAGAATGAAGTCAGACCCCTACCTCACACCATTTACAAAAATTTTAATTCAAAATGAATCACAGATTTAAATGTAAGAGCAAAAAATATGAAATTATTAGAAAAAATATAGGCATAAATCTCTGAGTCCTTGGGTTAGAAAATGATTTGTTAGATATGGCACTACAAATATAAGGAAACAAAAGAAAAAACAGATTGGAAGTCTATTAATTTTAATTTAATTAAAACTAAAACTTTTGTGCCCAAAAGACACTATCAAGAAAGAGAAAAGACAACCCACAGAATGGGAGAAAACGTTTGTAAGTCATATATTTAATCAAGGACTTGTATCCAAAATAAAAGGAACTCTTACAGATCAACAATAAAAAATTTTAAAAATATACAAAGGAGTTGGGCATGGTGACTCATACCTGTAATCCTGCCACTTTGGGAGGCTAAGATGGGAGGATCACTTGAGGCCAGGAGTTTAGGACCAGCCTGGGAAACATAGTAAGACCTCATCTCTACTAAAAATAAAGAAACTTAGCCAGGAATGATGGTGCAGACCCTTCGTCCCAGCTAACTGGGAGGCTGAGGTTGGAGGATCACCTGAACCCAGGAGTTCAAAGCTGCAGTGAGCTATCATCTCACTACTGCATTCCAGCCTGGGCAACAGAGTGAGACTCTGTCTCAAAAGAAAAAAAAAAGGATATGAATAAATAATCCTCTAAGGAAGATATACAACTGGCCAATAAGCACATGAAATGACTCTCACTATCATTAGCCATCAGTGAAATGCACATTGAAACCCACAATGAAGATGCCATTTCACCCCCTTTAGAATAGCTATAATTTAAAAAGACAAAGAATATTAATTGTTGTCAAAGATGTTGGGAAATTAGAACCCTTGTACACTGCTGGTAGGAATGTAAAATGGCACAAATGTTTAGAAGATCAATCTGGCAGTTCCTCAAAACTGACCCAGCAACTTTTAGGTACATATTCAAAGAGAAATAAAAACATATGTCTACATAAAACTTGTAGCTGAATGTTCATAGTAGCATTATTTATAATAGTCAAAAAGTAGAAACAATCTAAGTATCTATCTGCTGATGAATGAATAAATTAAATGTGGTATACCTACATAATGAGATATTACATATTCACAAAAGAGAATGAAGTATACATGCATGCTACAACAGAGATGCACTTTGAAATCATTAGCTAAGTAAAAGAACAAAGTTAGAAAAGACCACATATTTTATGGTTCCATTTATATAAAATATTGGGATTAGCCAAATCTGTAGAGGCCAAATGCAAATTAAGTGTTGCCTAGGGCTAAGAGTGAGTGGTGAGAGAAAATTTGGGAGTGAATGCTAATAAATTCCTTTTTTGGGATAATAAAAATATCCTAAAATTGATTGTGATAATAGTTGCACAACTCTGTTTATACTAGAAGCCACTGTACTGTGCACTTTAAATGGGTGAATTGTACGTAATGTGAATTATATCTCAATAAAAGTGTTACACTGAAAGACAAACAAAACACCAGATGGCAGGCTGTATTTGGCCCAATGGCTATAGTTTGCCAATCCCTGATTTACAGGATGTCAGGTGAAGTACCAGCCACAGGAGGCATAGCAGAAGAAATGAAACGCATCCCCTACTCTGATGGAGCGTAGTCTAGTGATAGAGACAGTTGCTAAACGCAGAATCATATCTAATTGATACCAAATTAGAAACTGAAATAGATGCTTCAAATAAGAAATTCAGCTGAGAAAGGAATGGACCGAGTCAAGCAAAGCCTTGTGGGCTGTGATGAGAAATTATGGGTGTTTTTGTCTAAGCACTTCATCAAAGGCTCTCTGTAGCTCTTTTTGGAGAATGGGTTTGGGAGAGAGAAAGAATGAAAATAGAGAAACCCACAAGAAACAGCCACAGAGATCCTTTGATGAAGAGCTTAGACCTAAAAAAAAAGAACACCCAGAACTCCTCATCACAGCCCACAAGGCTTTGCTTGACTTGGTCCATTCCTCTCTTGGCTGACAGGCATTTAGAGGGTAGGACAAAAGGTCATGGTGATGGGTTGAATTTGGAGAGGGTGGGGAGGAAGAATTCAAGATGCCACCTCAGTTTTCTAGTTCAAGCAGCTGAACAGAGGAAAGTGCAATTTTGAGAATATATTTGTTGGGGTGAGTGGTTGGGTGCGGGTAGAAAATCTCAGGCCAGAGCCTCTTAGAAATAAGGAAAGGGAGCCGTTCATTCATTAATTCCCATGCATTTGAGGTTCACCTGAAAGGTCTGTGTCAACAACTCTTAGAACAGATCTTCCCCAACTGCGCAACTGCAATAATAATATTTACCTTATTAGGTTGTTACAAGGGCTAAATTAATTAATATTGGGAAAATGTTTAGAACAATGCCTGGCATATGTCGGCTTAATGTAAGTGCTAGACAAAATAGACTCTGGTGGTTGCTTCAGTAGGAAGACAGGAGCTAGAGAGATAAGACCCTTGCCTTGCAAACTGTCCTAAACGCTTTAACCTGTGCCCATTCCACCCCCTGAGATACTGGCATGAGGCTTCAGCCAGTTAGAGTGGAGTTTCCTTTTGTGCAAGATGTGAGATGCCATGATCAAGTGCAGAGTGACTGTCCCCTCCTCCCCTGCCTTCCTTCTGCCTTGAGTATCCGGCTTCAGGCCCTCCCAGAGATACCAGATTCCTTCTAGTTCCTGTGCCCTGGGAGGATGGAGAGTTCAGAAGCTGGGTGAGGCTGGGGCACTCAGAGAGGGCAGACATCTCAGGGTGGAGGGAGATTCAGACTGCAGCAAGTTAACACCTTCAAGTCATTAAAAGTACTCTACAAATGGAAACTAATTTGGGCGGAACTTGAAGATATAACACAAACAAAGCTAACTGACTGTGGCAAGGCTGCAGAGGCCCTGACACACCCTACAGCTTCTCCCCAGCCTCCTTCTCCTTGCTCAGCTTGACTTGCTGACTTTCCCCGTTTCCAGGATGGACAATGAATGGAGAAGGTCCCGGTGGGCAGGCAGTGACTAGGAAGGAAGGAGGGGTGTATGCGATGCTTTTCTCCAAGCACATACTCCTGTCTTGCTCGGGATCTGGACAGAGGACCCTCCCACATCTCCATTCTAGTCTAAGATGTCTTCCCTCAGGGCAGCCTCCTTAGAAAGGTGGGATTTTATATCCTCAGAGGAAGACTTCCGTCACCTGAATTATGGGAGGAGGAGGGGTTACGGCTACTGGAAAGAGGGAGGCTGATGAATCATGTATGGCTGGAGGTGATGGTAAACAGTCTCTGGATGATGAGCTGCCAGCAGAAAGGCAGCACTGAGCGCTGAGTCACGGCAAAGGGGGTTATTAGTCTGTCAGCCGTACACACCTCTGGGCAGGGTGAGGTTTTGGGCTGAGTCACACTCTGCAGAGGGAGAGAGAGAGAGAGAGCTTGGACCTCAGAAGAACAGGGAGGGGGCTCATATTCTTGATGAGCCATGCTGTTCTCGAGAGCCCTCCTATTCTCCCACCTGCAGACTCTGGCTCCTCTACCACCCTACCCAAGAGTTACCATCCCAGCTCCTTTGCAAGTGACTCGCCTGGACCAGCCAGGTCTCAGTCAGGAGGGCATGAGGACTTCCCTCCCCTCAGCAGGGAGTGGGTATAAATAGTCTTCTGTTGCCTCCTGTGTTCAAGTTCCTCCTCTAAGCCCAGCCTGAGAATCCTGGAGCTGAGCCTGAAGCAAGGAGTGGGAATGACAGGCCTTAAGCCACAGAGCATAGAACCACAAAAGCCCAAGACAGAGAGAAGCCAAAACCCTACACACAGCTTGAACCAAGTGTCAGTTTGAGGGATCAGGCAGGGAGGTGCACAAAGAGATGGCGACACCAAGATGGATAGATGGATTGACTCAATCATTCAGCCAGTATATGGTTTTTTAGTACAATTATGAGCCAGGTATTCCTTCAGATTTTAGTGATACAGAGATTGACAAGACAGATGAGACACCTATTCTCATGGAACTGTTAGAGTAGGTAGATATTAATAGCTAGACCTAAGCAGGAGGGTGAGCCCCTGAGAACAGGAAGGTCTGGAAAATCTCACCCCCAGAGATCACCTGAAACCTCCAAGCTAGATATAGGCAGAAAGGAGGGGAAATACCTGTGCAGGAGGGCACACCCCTTAAGACGCCCAGTAATCACTCACTTTGCAGTTCACCTGTCAGATCATCACTAGCTACATGCTGATGAGGGGAAGAGGGCAAAGGAGAAATTCCTAAGAGATACAGACATATCTTAAGTATGGATTTGATGGCATATAACCTTCCTAGGGTGGCGGTAATGAGCAATGTAGCCTTACAGTAGCATTTGTAGCCACTACCTGGCCCACGCATGTGCACCAATGAATGGTAAAGGAGGGTCCCACAAGCCTGGGGTGGGAACTAGGCAGGGGGAAAGGTGGGGACTGAAGGTAGAAATGGGAATATTAGACCAAAAAGAGGCAGAGACTTAAGACAGAGACAAGAACTTGAGAAAAAATCTGATGTCATAAAACCCAACGCAGAAGTCTTGGGCTGTTTCTGGCCTGAGCTCTTTCAGCAGCCCGCTGTGCCTCATCTTTCAGAGTGTGCTGTCTCTCTAATTAAACTCTTTGCTCTCCATTTTCCTTCAATAAATTCTCTTTTTGGTTAAATTGTTTCTTGGTCAAAATCTTTCCCCCAAGACAACAAAGATGAGGACTCACCTCCTTCCCAGTAACAGAACAGTATGATGGGGAGACAAACAAATTACCCATAACCCATTAACGCACAAACTGATTTCAGACAGTGATAAGTGCTTAGCAGGAACTAGAATGGGAATGGTGAATGACTTGGAGGAAGGCCTGCTTAAGATACAGTGGTCTGGGAAGGCCTCACTGGGTAGGAGACATTCCTGTTGGTATTTGGTCCTAAGAAATCTGGAGGAGAGCGCACTTGAAGGGACTGGGGCAGGATGAGCTCTGTGTGCTCTGAGTGCCAGGAGCATAGGTGTATCTGGAGTGAAGCCTGAGGGGAAGTGGTTGGAGGTGACTTGGAAAGCCAAGAGGGTCCAGGCATGCAGGGATGGTGCAGGGACTGGAATTTCAGTGCTTGGGGAGTTGTTGGTGATTTCCCATGGAGGGGAAGAAGGCTTGTGAGAACAGATGTCAGGGAAGAAGTGGGTGGGGATGTTTATCTAAAGCCTGCAGCTAGCCTCAAAGCTTGTAAGAACATCAAAACACTTGAAGACAAAAGGTAAAAAGAACATTTATAAAGCACTGTTGTATACTGGACATTCACATACATTGTCCTTTTTATTCTCTACAATTCCTATCACAGATAAGATCAGTGATCAATGGTGCTAAGAGAGTTAACTAACATGCCCACTTAGGAGGTGGCAAGATGCATCTATGACCCATGATCTTAGCCACTTTGCCCCACTTGAGAGAACAGCAGGACACAGTTAAGATCTTGTGTTTCAATTGCATATTTTACGTGCAAGGATATATCACACAGAGAGGCTAGGCTGTGACGATACACCTGGATGGTGCTGAGCAGAGTCAGGACAAAGGCCAAGACCTTCCGCTTTGTGGTGGAGATTCCTCTCACTATGCCCTTGGCGGGTATTGTGGTGTAGAGAAAAAGACAGAAGAACTTGGGATCATTCTTGAGGCCATCACTTACTACTGTGTGACCTTAGATGGCTTTCTTTACTTCTCTGAGCCTCAAAATCCTTATCTGTAAAAATGGGATAATAATATAGATTTAAGTCTTACAAAGAATTGTTGTAAAGATTAAAAAGGGGCAATACCATATGCAAAAGCACCCAGTGCAAACTTTCAAAGCTCAGGCAGAGCCAGGATTCAAGCCCATGCCTGTCTAAGCTTGTGCATAGTTCATCCCACCCCCAGGTACTACTGATACCTCCAGAGAGTATGAGAATCATGCCTGACTGTGGCAGTATCTGGAAGCAGATGCCCCCCCCACCCTTTGTGAAACAGTAGTCTATGGCACCAAATCCCTTCCATGGGTTTTTGCCTCTGGCGATTAGGAAGAAGGGGCTGAAATTTTTATCTTAACCAGGCATCTGGGGCTTCCCCTTGGGACCAGTTCTTTCAGGCTGAACCCTGCTTTTAGTCTTTCTCATCTCTAAGACTTTCAGCTAATGGCATGGAGCCCAGGTTTTAGACCCATGTCTTGAGGCTTGGCCCCTCCTAGGTTCTAATATTAATCAAACAGCAGTACTCAACTTCACCCTTTCTCCTAGGATTCGAAGGATGTGACCATCTAGTGATGCCCTGGTGAAAAGAGAGAATGTTGCCTCTGTCACAGCTGGCTGGGCCCCATCAGCTCTCAGAACCCTTAGAATGTATATTTTACCCTTCTTGGAGTTGACCACAGGATGAAAGGAGTTTAGACCTCTGCTTCAACTAGGGCTGCAGATAAAATACTAAATTTGAATTCTAGATAAACAAGAAATATTTTGAGTATAAGTGTGTCCCAAATATTGAATGGGGTATACTTACATTAACAATTATTTGTTATTTATCTGAAATTCAAATTTAACAGGGTGTCCTGTATTTTCATTTACTAAACCAAGCAACCTGACTCTGAAGCCAACCATTCTTTCCACTGTGTTCTCCTGATCTCCCGCCTCAGTTCTGATAAAGGCTTAACCTCGTCTGGAACTGGATCTTGCACCCAGATCAGAGAGATGCGACTTTATTCTCCTGTGACTGAGCTGCTAGATGGCAATCCCTTCCTTCATACCCCAAGGATCCTGACTTCCTCTTTCTATTACTGTCCCACTGGCATCCCCCACCTCCTTTGCTGGCCTCATGTCAATCTCTGCTGGCCAGCACTTCTCAACTTCCCACATCAACTCCCCACAGCAGTGATATTCCAATCCTGTTCCACAGTTCTCCAGCACCTTGTTCCACTGCCTGAAGTTGCCTCTGGTGGGAGTCTCCTGTTGCTGGTCACCACATGCTTTTTGGGTATCTTGCTCTAACCGTGTGGCTGGCCAATGACCAGGGAGCACACTTATGACTAGTCTTGCCCCTCCTTCCCAGCAGTATTGCACACCTGATAAAATTAACTGCCCTCCCCTATTTTGTCCAGTGACAAGCTCCAGTGACAAAGCTCCAAGATAGCTAGTTTTTGAGCTCCAAGAGGGCAGGGATCATTCGTTTGAGCCAATATCTGCTGGAGCTATTCGCTGTTCACCGGGAGAGCCAGAGGGAGTCCAGGGATGCAGGAATGGTGCAGGGATGGGAATGTCAGTGCTATGGGGAGTTGATGATTTCCCATGGAGTGGAAAAAAGTGCATCCAATCACTTAACAGTACCAGTCACATAGTACATGATCAGTTAACATTTGCTGAATGAATGAAAATAGAATGGGAATTGAGGCTCTGAGATAATTGGACTCATGGTCATTATTATTATTACTAAAACTAGAAATCCCCTTAAGGATAAGCAGAGTTTTCCAGAATATTGCTGGCCAATTTCACCCAGATCACCATCCTAGCATCCTCCTGCTGCAAGTGCTTTTTATAACAACACATTATAAACTATGTAGTTGCTTTGGCAATAGTGACTCAAAGTGAGAGAACTCTCAAAAGAGAGAGACAGCTGAAAATGAAAACAGAAGGTTTAGGTTACAATTTAGGCCACTGCCCCTCCCAGCAGAATCCTCCATCATATATGGGATTTTGTGTCTCCTTTACTTAACAGACACTCAGTCCCCAAAGCCCCATTTCAGAGCCTTTGGGGAGCCATGGTCACCTCTGAACTTCTGGGCTAGTCATTTCCTTGCTCCTCTCCTTAGATCTTTTTCCTGACCTGCCCTCCCCCACTTCCATCTGCACACTAAGAAGATGCTTAACAAATATAGCAGAATAAAAACTCTTGGCTGTCTCAGTTCACCCAAGCCAAAGTGACTGACCCACAGGAAAATGATTAACTGGATGGATTTTTTTTAAAAGAATAATCTCCTTGAAAGAGTAAAGGACCTAAGAGTGAGTGGTACAATCTCAGCTCTTATAATACCACTCAATGGAGGTCTCTGAATTCCAGTAAAGAGCAGTGAAATTTTATTATCACAAAAAAGGAGAAAAATGCTTCAGTTAGAAAAAGATTCTCAATTATGATATTTTAAAAGAAAACAACTTCATGTCAGACATACTTGAAATAAAAAAAATTAAAATGGGCCTAAACAAGCAGCAGGAGCATGTTATTCAAAGTACATGGGATCAAGATTCAAAGGACTTTGGTTCAAGGTCCTGTGCTGGCACGTACTGGCTCTGTTATCTTTGTTTCTTTGCACCTCTGCATGTTCATCTGTAAAATGGGACTAAAGTTATGGCCTTCTCTAACACCACAGGGACATAGTGAGAATGAAATAAAACAGGAAAGGTAAATTCATTTCACTTCTTGAGAAGTTGTACACAGAGAAGAGGAGTCTTCGTGTCACCCAGATGGAGTTACCTACCTTGGAAGGTTCTCCAGACCTCGTCACTGTGGGTGCCTAGGACACCTGGTCACTTGGTGCATGATGTGGTTATGAAATAAGACTTTGAAGGTCCCTTTGAAACCACAGTATCTACACTGAGCAAATGTTTTAAAAATAACTCTAACAGAACAAACTTGAGTCATTTATGTTTTTGAGCTCATTTCCTACTAGCCGTTTACGAGGGACCATCACTTGATTGTACTGTCTCCATTGACTCTGTCCAGCAACTCCATGAGGAGTACAATTGCTATCCTCATTTTATAGATGAGGAAAATGAATCACATAAAAGTTAAGACACCTTCCCCTCTCACACAGAGCTCACAGTCCAGCAGTCATCTAACTTAGAATTTGAGCCAAGTCTATTTCTCATGCTCAGATGGATGGAAAGGAAGTAGAGCAAGCCCAGGCCAGCCTCACAGGTAGACTGTGGTATCTAAAGGACAGATGGTATCCATGGGCTTCTGCAGAACTGATTATCCATGCATCCAGCTGAGAACTTCAGCTTCCCTTGAAACGTTCCTGTCACCCAGGAACCCATGCATTACCGATGGAATCTGAGTTTGGCATGCATTCAGGTTACTTCTGCTTTTCTGAGCCTGGTAGCAGAGCTCTCTGTTATTTCTAAGCTCATGAAAGTCCAGGAATGTGTGCTCTGCCACAGCCAACAACAAAGTATCTAAACAATTATGACAGATAATAGAAAGCTATTAGTGATGCCAAGGCCATTTCTTCATTATTTTCTCTTCTTTCTCCCTTTCTCCTGGTATGATATGCTGCACCTGCATACTGAATAAAAGTCTGATGAATGAAGGAATGAATGAATGAACAAAACAGCCCCAGACAGGTCAATTGGCTTAGCTCCACACAAGATTGCAGA
This sequence comes from Plecturocebus donacophilus, assembly GCA_004027715.1. NCBI lineage: Eukaryota > Metazoa > Chordata > Mammalia > Primates > Pitheciidae > Plecturocebus > Plecturocebus donacophilus. The sequence continues at coordinate 21,648 of PVKP010030291.1, forward strand.
TTTTGTTTCTGGTACCATCCAATCAATTAGCATAAAATTGAACTTGTACGCAGGAAGAATCAGGTGAGGGATCATGTAGTTGTTTAATGGCAATTAGAAGATTAAGTCAGAGCAAGTGGATTAGCAGACTCATCAGATACAGGAAGAGGTCTCTTTCTGTATCTGATGAGTCTGCTGATCATCAGGGAGACTTTCTGTATCTGATGAGTCTGCTGATCCACTCTCAGGGAGAGGCCTTTCTGTATCTGATGAGTCTGCTGATCATCAGGGAGGCTTTCCCCTTTCCACAGGCTGTCTCTAAGCAGCTCCATCTACTGCCCTGTCTTGAGCCACAATCCCACATAGATGAGCTCCAAATCTGTTCTAGCCCCATAACTTCTCAGCCCCACATACACATGTCAGTTGCCTGCTGGCCATATCCTCATGAACGGCCCACAAGTACCACAGACCCTGTAAGAACAAGACTCAAAGCTTAAGATCACATTTCCTTCTCCCCGCCCCCTCAACCACCATCTCCTATATCCCCTGCATTCGTGAATGGACCTCTCTTTCTGTGAAACAAAGAACAACGACAACGACAACAAAACCAACATTCACATATATTTAGCACTTATTGTAATCAATGTACTGTGCACTATCTTGTAACAATTAGATTTCCTTTTTCACAGATGAGAAAATGAAAGCTCAGATAGGTAAAGTAACTTGCCCTAGGTCACATCATTAGTAAGTAAGAGTTGGGATTAGAATTCAGGAAGTCTGGCTCCAGAGCCCAAGATGTAGCCACAAGACTATATCGAAGCTCAGGCACTGTGCTGGAGATTCTTTGTTTGCAGCCACACACCTATGGTCATGGCCATTTCCCTGCCTCTCTGTGTCCTGCTCTGAGTGTCAGGAGGCTGACCTCTATGCGCCATGCCATCTGGGCTCTCCTGCTCTTTGGCTGAAGATTGGTTGCGGCCAGTGGGGGATTAGAAGGTTGGAAGGCAGACAGGTCTGAATATTTATTTTCCCCACCTCAACCTGCTCCCTCTCTGCCTCACTCTTACACTAGCAGGAGCTGAATTCTGTGCTGACAACTCCTCCATGGCTCTGGGAAGACCATTTCCCCATATTACACCTTCAGGTCTAGGGATAGGGATAGTCCCCACTGTTGCTTTTTCCTGGGTACTTCTCCATAGTTTTCGGTTCCCTGATCCCTGCTCAGACCTCTGTCAGTAGCCCTTTCCTTCTTTTTATCTGCTAGGATCCTGATGGATTCAGACTCCGAACTTCAGCGTCAGCTAAGATCTCTTCCTCCCAACATGCCCCACATCCCAGCGTTATGAAAGCCATAATTCTGTCCTTGGAGCATCTCCAGCATTTTGTTCTTCCTTTCTATCCATCCTGCTCTGGCTTACACTATCCCCTTAGCTTCCCACTTGGCCTCCCTGCATGCAGGCTCTTATGCCTTCAATGTATCTGCCACAACAGTAAGACATCCCCCACCCCATCCCCACACCCCCTAAGTTAGATTCACTCTTCGATTTGCCTCTTCAAAACCCTTCAATGGTTCCCTACAGTCCAAAGAATGAAATCAAACTCTGAAGCTTACCATAGGTTTTATTCATTTTTGTATTTCTCCCAGGGCCTTTGCCTGCATTCAATAAATGTTGTGTTGAATGAAGAAAGCCTTATCCTTATTTGGAGAGTTCCAATGAAGTGTAAAGCACAGAGACATGGGACTGCAGTGAGAACATCCTCAAAGATTTTATAATCACAACCAGCTTTGCAGTCCCCAGATGAGCAGCTTCAAAAACCCTTTAAAGCCTCATCTATTTTTGCCCTTGCCCCCTACGTACCAGCTACATCACCTGCACACACAGTAGAGTTTCAGGCCTCTCTCCTCCCGAACAGGGAGGCAAGGTTGTGCATGACTGGGAGCACAGGCTGGAGTCAAACTGCCTACGTCCAGGTCCTGCTCTTCCTGTGTACATAAATAAATAACTAGGCCTCTCAAAGTCTATTCTTTTCTCTGCAAAATAAGGATAACAATAGTACTTACCTCATAGGATTTTTGAGGGAATTAAATGTGTGATACTAGTTTACTAAACACAGTACTCAGAACAAAGTCAGCTCTCAAAAATGTGAGCAGGTGTTAGTTACTACTGTCCTATTACATGGCAGGATTATTATATTACATATTATTATGTCTATTATATAAGCTATTTGTTTTTAGCAGTATTTATACATAGGCTTTTAAATTTGAACCTTCCCAGAATACTGAGATATGTTATTAGCTCTACTTTGCAGAAGAAAAAAGTGACATGCAATGAGTTATGTGTTTTGCTTGAGGTCACATGGTCATAACTGCTGGAGTCAAGACTGGAATATGGGACTTCTGACTCAAAAATATGCTGTTCCTCTATGTTCTATGCACTACATTCTATGAACTATTATGTCCAATTAAAAATCAGCTCATTTTTCAAGGCCCAGTTCAAGTGCTCCTTCCTCCATGACCTCTTCCTTAATTCCTTAGGAGGGATTTATCAGTTTGTCTTCTGCATTCTGGAAGCATCCCAATTATAGACCTATTCAGATGAACTGAACTCAGTAGTGTATTATCCTTGGGAATTTACATTTCTGGCTTCTTCACTAAACTGTGATTGCTTTGAGGATATAACTTTTGTCACATTCATAGGTGCTATCTCAGTGACCATCTCAGTACCTTGCATAAAGTAGACAGCAAGGCAATAAATGTGCAGAAGAATTTATCAGTCAGGATCAATAAAAACATAAACAGTTATGTTGCAGTAACAAACAATCCCAAAATCTTAGTGGCTTCAAAAATAAGAGACCTACTTCTCATTCATTCTATCTTCTCCTTGCAAGTTCCATCATCCTTATTTTGGAACCCTGGCTGAAGAAGATAGACAAAGGGAAGATGGCAGAAGGGCACAGTAGCCCTTAGGGCTTGTGCTTTAAAGTAATATACATGCTTCCATCCACATCTCATTGGCTAAGGTAAGACACACAGCCCTTTCGGATGTCAGGGGACAGGGGATGTAACATTCTTCCAGAGAGGGACTCTGATTGTAAAGAAACAGAAATCTGATCAGAAAGAGCAACCGTCAACCTGGAACCTGGCTCCATTTACAAGGGAACAAACAGCTAGTGACTAAGAAGCCTGTGATGAATCAGAAGTAGCTTACATGGTCCAACATGCAATCCTCATTCAAACATACACACACACACACACACACACACACACACACACACACACACCCATGAGGTTACAGATTATTGTTTTAGTTATACAGGCAAAGAAGCAAAGGCTTAAAGAAGTTAAACAAGTACATTAAGATAACATAGAAAAATAATAGGAACCAGATCTGACATGGGTCTAAGTCACACCAAACTCACTTTTTCCTAAATTACACTGTATTCTGAGGTGTTTTTTTGTTTTTGTCTTTTTTCTGAGTCTCACTCTGTTGCCAGACTGGAGTACAGTGGTGTGATCTCAGCTCACTGCAACCTCCCCATCCTGTGTTCAAGCCATTCTCCTGCTTCAGCCTACCAAGTAGCTGGGACTACAGTCGTGCACCACCACGCCTAGCTAATTTTTGTATTTTTAGTAGATACGGAGTTTCACCATTTTTGTATTTTTAGTAGATACGGAGTTTCACCATTTTTGTATTTTTAGTAGATACGGAGTTTCACCATTTTTGTATTTTTAGTAGATACGGAGTTTCACCATGTGGACCAGGGACCATTTCAGTGGTCTGAGGTTCTCAGGCTGGTCTCAATCTTTTGACCTTGTGATCTGTCCACGTTGGCCTCCCAAAGTGCTGGGATTACAGACATGAACCACAGTACATGGCCCCTCTTAGGGTTTTGAGGCTTCTAATTAGAATATATCACTCTTTCTACAAAAGAAAAAATGGAGTAAATCCTTAGTACTTGAAGTGTTTTCCTTCAAACAATAGTATTGGCATCATGGGCTAGACACATAAGCTCTCAGACTTCACTCCCACCTACTGGATCAAAATCTGTCTTTAAACAGGATCCTCAAGTGATTCGAAGGCATATTCAGAATTGAGAAGTACTGAGGTAGATACCAAAGGCAAAAAAAAATGCATTTTCCCCATCTTGACTGGAATCAGGGAACAGATGAGAGCCGACTGGTGCTACCTACTGTGCAAAAACCTCATCAAGTTAATTTTGTTGAAACAGAAGAAAATGACATAAAATCTGTTTGTAGGACCCATGTGGGAGCAGCATTAACAGATCCTGCTGAAAGCCCATGACCTTAATTGCATCTTCCAACACTTTGCCTAATTCCCAGAATCTCATCATTCACTCTACATTACTTAAGTCCTCAAACATGCACTGTAGCATATGCTACTACATACAAGAACAGGGTTAAGTTCTGGACATGACGAGGGTCTCTGTCCTTGAGTGGCTTACCATCTAGAAGAGGGAGTATAAAAATGGATACACTATGATCAGGGTTCATCAAAGAGTGAACAACACTCTTTGGGGTCCTAGAAGAAGGCACCATATTGGGGTGTCAAGGAGGGCTTCCTGGGGGAAATACATGCAGGAGGAGGTCTTCAAGATGTGAACAGGAGCTCACTGTGCAGGAGCTTGGAAGGGCCATGTAGCTTTCAGGCAGCACCCAGCAGGACAGAGGCCATCGAGGCAAAAAAAGCAATACTGGGTATGACTGGTGCTTTGGGTTGGAGGGAGGAGAGGTGAGATCTTTAGTTGTTCCGGGTGTAAATTTCTAGAAGATCTAAGTGTTGGTGCCTGATGGGATGAGGTGCTCTTGTCAGAAAAAATCACTGGGTCAGCCCCTCTCTGGGTCTCTGTTTTGATTACCTGTAGGCTCAGACCCTACCGTGATTCTGAGCTAATTTGGGACATTGCAGGTAGCATTTTTAGCTTTTTAGCATAGCATTTAAATAAACATTATTTTAATCTAGAGCAAATATATACACAAATAGCCCTTGGCTTGCTATGATTCTACTTAATATGTTGACTTTAGGGTGGGTTTATCTGGACATAGCCTCATTGAGTTCCTCAGGGAACTCCTTACAACCTAGTATAGGGTTATGGTTTCTACTGATTTTACATGTTGCTTTGGCACCATTGTAAAGTCAAAAAATTGTAAGTCAAACCATCCTAAGTTGGGGCCCCTCTGCTGTGCTGCCCAAATTAAATGTATTTTTTACTTACAATATTTTTTACTTATGATGGGTTTATCATGGATGTAACCCCATCATAAATGGGGAAGCACCTATGTATCCATACATATATGTAATGGTTGAACAGAAGGTAGTTTGAGAGTACAGAGACAGACCACCTAACCCAGCTCACTAAGGCGGTCAGGGAAGGCTTGCAGGAAGATGTGATGACTGAGATGAATTGTAGCAGACAGGTAGGGTACAGTGAGAACAAAGGCAAGTGTGGGGGTGCTGCAAGCTCATACGGCTGGAATATGAAGTCAGAGGCAGGAGCAAGTGGTTCTTGGGCATAATAAGATTCCAGGACTGCCTCTGCTTAAGTGATTAAAGCTGTTCTCTACCTCCTAACCCTAACCCTCCCACCCTGTACCCCAATTTGGCTCCAGGCCTAGGACCCCCAGCAGCAAGGACAAAAAGAATATTACTGACCACAGGGAGCATCAGGAAAGTGACTATCAGAAGGGGAGAGTGCTGTCAAAAATGTGATGCTAGTGGTGACCGGGGTATGGGGAGACTGTTTCAGAAGAACCCAGGGGCCAGAGGAGTGAGTTATCTGTCCACCAGCCTCTTAGTCACAAGTGATAATGTAGGTGCCCCTGGATGAGGAGGCAATTAAAATCCAATTAACCTCCCTGAACTGCAGTTCTGAGTGCACATCAGAAAGAGATTTGGAGATCATTAAATATGAGGCTGTGAGTGGAGGGGCTACAGGGTAAGGGTAGCAAGAGAAAACCCTTCCTTTGAGGCCACTGGCTACTTTTGTGGTTCTCTTCCACAATCAGGCCACAGTATAACACAGTGGGAACTGTTGCATGGGGAAAGCAGAGGGACTCAAAATAATCTCCTCCTCTCTTCAATCCTCCCTCCCCAGGCCTGGCCTTAAAAAGAGATTCAGCAACTGCAAATCATGTTGCTGAGTAAAAAATGCTACCTGGGATGGAAGGGGATGGGAGGTGATGAGAGGGGACCTACTCCTGACAGCTGCCTCCTAGGAGCCTGCTCAGTTTATTAAATTAGCAGGTTTCTCTCTTGTGGAGAGGGCACTGGAGAATGAAATGCCAAATGGATCAGTTTCATGGAATCGGAGACTGATAAATTTTCAGAGCTGGAAGGCTCCTTGGAGAGCATCTGGTTCAAACCCCCTCATTTTTCAGATGAAGAACCTGCAGCCCAGAGATAGGAAACGACTTCCCTAAAGTCACAGTTACTACTTGAAACTCAAAT